>VYZT01061168.1:10928-26449 GCA_013400735.1 Pomatostomus ruficeps
GGCGCGGGCGCTCGCCCGGCGCCGGGGAGCTGCCGCTGAGGGCCCCGCGACCCCCGGGCGCCGGTTCAGGGCTGGTAGGGCAAGTTCGCAGGTAACATTCGGTGCTCCCCGCCGTGGGTGCCACCGCTGCCTCTGTCCCCCACAGTCGCGCTTAGAAGCCCCCGGTGCGGCGGCGCCCGGGGGGGGCTCCTTGTCCCTCCTTCCTTCAGCGGGGGAAGCGGCGTGGGCGTGCCGTGAGGAGTACCCCACCGTCCCCGGGGAGGGCAGTGAATTTATTTATTTGTTTGTTTATTTATCTGTTTATTTATTTGAAGGATTGGGAATAAAGTCAAGTGGTGAGTGATGCAGGCAGTACCTGCCCTGGCCAGGCGGAGGGAACGCTCCTTGGGGGCGCTGCCTGATCCTCGCTGCCCCGTGTTAACCCCGTGTCTTTCTCTTAGGCTCCAGCCCAGTTTGGTGCAGCCTTGGCAGAGACCAACAAGGAGAGGGAGCTCCATTGTGAGTGCTATTTGTGTATCTGTTTCTGCCTTTGCTAGACCTGCTTAGGGAGAGCTTGCACCGTTCCCCCCACTCCGTATTCTCTGGGGGCAGGGGTGGAACGAGATCCCTCCAGGGCTGGGTGGGGAAATTCCTGGGTCCAGCAGCTGCTGCCCTGGGGCGAAACCCCAGTAATGGCTGTGAGGCGGCTCCTCCTCGGGGTGGGCGCTGCTGCTGCAGACATCGCTCCTGCAATACCAACTCTGGCAGGCAGACGACGGGCTGCTGCCGCTGTTCACGTTACCCGGCTCGGGAGGGAGGAGGAGGAGGGCATATTTCGGGTGCCCTCTAGAGTTCTGGAGCGTGTATAAAAATCCGTGACAAGGCACCTTCAGCCATCTTGAATTTTTTTTTCCCCCCCATATTGCTCGAATCGCATGTCCTGCGTGTAGTCTCGAAGCTAAGAAGAGGTATGGGAGGTTTAAAATCACCCAGCAGGTTGCTACAGAGAAGCGTACTCCATCATCTCTTTGTGCATTTGGACTGGTTCTCTACACCCGCAGATTTGTTTGGGTGATTTTGTTGGGTTTCTTGCCTGGGCTTCTGAGCCATCCGCTTTGCCCCCTTCCCAAAAAGCTGGAGGACACTGGGGAAACCCACAGGTTCTCAATAGCGAGCATTTTTGGTGTTTTGTCTGCATGGGCTTCATAGAGCAGATTTTGATCTGTCTTGGGTGTTAGGTTGGCTAAGGAGAGGCTGGTTGCCAATCCCTGTGGGTAGGACTGGGATGTAACTTGACTCTGGTTTCTGCCCTTGTTAATAATGGGGCTATTTTTTAGCTGCATGGGGGATTCCGTAATCGCCGAGTAGTGCAGGGAGAGGAGCGAGAAAGGCTGCCAGCGCCCGGGGAGAGGCTCGGAGCTGCCGCGGTGGGCCCGGGCGCGGTGCGCGGGCTGTGCCGCCAGAGGCGCCGGCGGGCAGCGCGGCGGCTCCGCTGGGAACGTGGAGCCCGAGAACAAAACAAAAAGGCAGCGCCTGTCTTGTGCTCTGGGTCCCTCGCTTGGGTACTGCACGGATTCAGGTGTTCCAGTCTTCCCCACCACTTGTATCTTGAAATTTTTCTTTTTCCTTTATTCCTGTCCCTTGCCGTTTTACGTGGTAGATTTTCCAGGTTTGCAAAGCTTGCAACTTTCTTTGTCACTTTCTGGTGGCTTATGTATACAAAGAATGAGTCGTTCGCTGCAAAACCTCACTGCTTAGGAGGAAGGCATCAGATCTGGATTTATTCTGAGCATCTAAAATTAAAAACCACATCAAAGACTCTTAAGAGTTTGCATGGCATGTTGTCATTAATAAAGTGGTCTGTTCTAAACTTTGATTTGCTACTGCAGTTTAAAAATTTTAATCGTAATTTTTAAACTATCATCATGTCTTGGATGTAAGGCTACCATCTAATTTTACTTCTGATTCATTATGCATTCCAGTCTAACAGCTGTTCTGTTTTTTCTGATGAGCCTTCATGTCAAAAAAAGTTACTTCTAGGAGCAATCAAGGCAAATAATGCTTGGGAAGGAGGGGGTCTGTTGTGTACTGGAGCTGATTTGACAAAAATTATTGCAGCTTTGTGTGGCTGCTTATGAAAAGATGAGAGTATTGCTAAGAACAGCCATATAGCTACGATTGAGTAAACCTTACTAAGACTCAGTAAATGTCTCACACAAAAGCATCCTGGTAGGTGGCACAATGTCCTCCTCCAGCTGTGGTGATGGTGGTACAACCTCCTTATGGCATGTGATATGACCATGCTGTTCTGGAGGGGAATGTATTTGATGCTTAGTGCTGCAAAGTCGTCTCCAGGAACCCAGCTCCTCAGCCGCATTATTCAGTGGTTAAACTAAGGAACTTGTTTTAGTAGAAGACTGTCTTAATTAGAACAATAAATTCACTTTATTGTCTACTAAATTTACTTTATATTGTTGTTATTAATTCTCTTTGACCTCAAATATATGATTGCATTCTGTTGTTGCTTACCCTGTAATAACATGCTAAGAGGGATTTGCATCAGCGAGAATGTCCAAGTGGCAGTGAAAAGTGAAAGTGAGTTTCTTTGTCTTCGATAGAGCTTGTTCAAGTGTACAGAGGGATGTGGTACAAAAATGGTACAACATCTTTCAGATTTTTGCTGGGGTTGTTTGGGTTGGGGTTTTTTTTGGTCCTGCAGCATCATGAATGATCTTGTGGTGTTTGAAAAGTTTTCATATTGGTTTTGAGGACTAAGTACAGAGTTACTAAAGCTCTGTCACATTGTTTGAGTTTGCACTCAATTGATATACTCTGCAACGAAAACAGTATGGGGAGTTCTGTGAAGAACTTGTATCCAGAATTGTTAATAATGGAAAATGCACTGTTTGTGGAGGACTCTTTATTTTTTCCATCACAAATAACAATGAACTCAACCGATTTATGGAAAGGGTTTGAAATTTGAAGTTCGCAGGAGTTCAAAAGACTACTTAGGTGTCCTCTCTGAGAAGTTTGAGGTAATACTTGCCTCATGAGAGTCTTACAAACACCATGTGTTGGAGTGGAGTTTCATGTCCATTGAAATTGTTGTGTTTAACTCCACAGCTGAAAGTGTTTTCTTTTCAACTTCTCCTTAGCTTTTTTCCAGTGATTTAATATTAGTAGTTCAATACTCTGTGTGGCTAACTGGGTTGCTTGCACATTAGAGTTCAGAGGAAATTTAGCTCTTCTTCCGTATTTATAGCCTGCCCTATGTACTGCTGGCAGATAGTGCTGACAGTAAATGCCTACTTGAGGTATGAATGATATACTCGATTTAGATGCTACTATTTACATTCTTTGTTTTGGACCAAGATTTGCAACTTTGTCAGATAGTGTTTTGTAGTTCTAAGAGAAACTTAAGGTAGAAGGAAGAAGTGTGAGACTTCTGGAATGTGGTTGCATGTTCTGGCCTCTTCAGTTAGCACTTTCGCTATATTGATTTTTATGTCATAGTTTTCTAGCTGCATAATAGATTTCAGCTCCTCCTGTTTGTTGCCCATGCTGTGTGCATTGGTGTAAATGCACTTCATTGGGACTATTCGTCCTGCCACCTATTTTGGGAGAGAGGTGCTGATTCACCTGACACTGTTCTCCGGTGTTTCTGTGGTTTCTAATGCATCAACAAGCTTTGTGTCTTTACTGTCATGTGAATCTCCATCCCTTACCCCCTACTCAGATGGTTAGGCAGCATTCTTTGCTGCTCTGGTTGGCTTGGTTGAATATGATCCAGCGTGTGCCTATTGGCCCAAGAAGGCCAGTGGCATCCTGGCCTGGATCAGCAAGGGTGTGGCCAGCAGGACCAGGGCAGTGACCGTCCCCCTGTACTTGGCACTGGGGAGGCCACACCTCGAATCCTGTGTTCAGTTCTGGGTCCCTCACTGCAAGAAGGACATTGAGGGGCGGCAGCGTGTCCAGAGAAGGGCAGCGGAGCTGGGGCAGGGTCTGGAGCACAAGTGCTGTGAGGAGCAGCTGAGGGAGCTGGGGATGTTTAGCCCAGAGAAAAGGAGGCTTGGGGGGACCTTATCACTCTACAACTGCCTGAAAGGAGGGTGGAGCCAAGTGGGGGTTGACCTCTTATCTCAGGTAACAAGTGACAGGACAAGATGGCCTCAGGTTGTGCCAGGGGAGGTTTAGATTGGATATTTGGGAACATTTTTTCACTGTAAGGGTTGTCCAGCATAGAAGCATGCTGCCTAGGAAAGTGGTGGAGTTGCCATCCCTGGAAGTAATTAAAAGATGTGTAGATGTGAAACTTAGGGACATTGTTGAGTGGTGAACTTGGTGATACCAGTTTAATTATTAGACTTAAATGATTCTATGAGTTCAGTGCCACTTATTTATACTTAAATGGTTTTGACAATTTAAAGCTTTTCTTTTCCATGAACTTCCAGAAATTATCAATTCTGTATTTATTCAGTGTAACTCAATGCCACTGGAGTTCAATAGGACACACATACACAGAAAGAGTTTGATTATATGTATATATGTATGAGAACATCAGCAGTTGCAATATATGAGATCAGTGACTGTCCTTTATAGAGAGGGTCCATGAGGGTTTCTCGTGTCTTCACCTGAAGTATCTTGTGGATTGGACATGTCAATGATGAAAGTTTTTTCTTGCTCCAGTTTGCTATCAGAAGAAAATAATTTCAATCAATGGTTATAATATAGATTTTATTAGTCCAACATAAGTAAAATCTACAGAGGTTGTTAGTTTTTGTGTTCGAGTGACAGTTTCCAGTGACAAGATGGCCACCAACATATTTTTCATATTGCTCCTGGTTCAGAGGGCATTTGTACTTCGTAAGTTTGTCCTCATGCTTAAGTGCTTAATTTTTGTCCATGTTTCCTAAATTTTTTGGGTTTAGCTTCACCATAACTTGTTTCTCTGCCCCTTTCTCACCATCAGCTGTTACAGAGTAATCTGACAGGGACGACAGGGATACATCACAGAGGTGGGGTGCAGAAGGAGGTGTTTAGTGATGTGAACAGAGTAGCTGCGGTGCTGGTTTGAAATGCTCAGGCTTTGTCAGTGCTCTAGTTCAGCCGTAGTGAGTGACAGAAGCACAACAGGAGTTTGATGGGTTTGTTTCTTTTTTTTAAGTTTGTCTGAGATGAGACTACTTAATGGTGTTTGCTGTTGTGCAAAGCTAAGGGCTTGGGTCTCTAAAAATGTAATGTGTAATATGTTACTTCTTTATTTAAAAGGTTTATGAACTTTATTGTGCAGCTTCTTTAACCCTTACAAGATTATCAGAATCCTTCAGTTATCATCACCATAGCTTCCAAAGGCTGTAACACCTACATTTGTGTACCTAGTGCTGTGCAGAAGTCTGTTGCGGCATAGTCCCTGCTCACCACTTTTAGCCCCAACATGCCAAGCAGGATGTCATCTCAGTTCCACCTTTCCCCCATGGAATAGTTTGTACAAAGTAGTGATGTATGCTTGGGCACCTGCTGTTAACTGATGGGACGACAGCTCCATAGATACTTGAGCCAGAGCTGCTGATGTAAATTTTGTTTGGCCAGATCATTAGGAGAGGTCAGTGGCATTATGGAAGAGTTTATGTTGGTTTCTACATGCAGTTTCCTCTAGTCTTATGCTGTGAAAGATGTCACTGGGAGATGATAGAAAATCATGCACATAGAATTCTATGGGTTATGCCAAATTTTACTAATTGAGGGCTGCTTACAGCTCATAGTCCAAGAAACATGGATGTCTCTTTTTTCCTCCTGCACACTTTTGTTGGAACTGTATTGGTATCTTATGTTTCTTTAAACTCTTCTATGCAATGCAACCATACTGAACATTAAAAAAAGTTAATTTGAGTTAACTCATAATGCAACTGTGCTTTTCTTTCTTTTGCTTTCTGTTTTCCCCTCTCCTTGAAAGTAACCTTGGTGGAAACCTTACTTCTTTTTGGAGTTCCTTTTCCTTAGATTTGTGTATGATCTTTCCAGCTTGGTATTTACTCCTAGTACTACATAAAATTTCTCTAAAAGTTGTTTTGTCCATCTCATTCATAAACTCAGCTGTCATCCCTGTATGGATGACCTTCAAGTCTCTCTTTTCCAGACTTGCTGCCCTCTAAACTGTCTAAATCTCTGTGTGCGCTTTTGACTTCTCTTTGTGGATGTCTGACCTTTAGCTGAGGCTACTATTGCAGAGGAAAATTCTCTGTGCTGCTGCTTATAGACAGCATTGTCATGAGATCTTCGGTTCAAGACCATATCTAGTCCTGGTTTTAGACATAGCAAACACTCTTCTAAGGGACTGTAGATTTCTCTCACACAGTAAGTGGTGTCTTAACTGTTTATCAGCAATTAGGTGTTTGTTATTTAGTTGTGTTAATAAATCACATGAGTATATCTCATACCATGCCTTTGATCTCTCTATTGTGTGGTAACAGTTTTTCTTGACAGATGTTGATGCTAGGAATGATTCTGCTCTGTTGATATGGATTCAGAATCCTATACCAGAGTGCTTTCCTGGACTTCTCTTTTGACTGTCCAGTCTTTTTGCATGTTGTGTTTTATGGCTGTAAAACCAACAGGTTTTACTTACCTTTAATCTAATGTTGGGGTTAGATTGTGAAGGATACTATCTGTCTTTGGTTGTTAATGAGATTGTAAGTGCTGTTTAGGAAGTGACATCATGAGCAGTTAATTTCGTTCAGTCTCCTGTGATGCTCCTCATGCTTGGGGACGTTCTGAGTGTGCACCTTTACAAGCAAGCCATTTGTAACCTGTTAATGCAAAATAAGCTAGCTTTAGGAAATAAAGCCTACTGAAAACAAACCCAAAACACCACCTTTCCTGTTACCCTGGGACTCAAACATACCATCCTTAGAACAAGAACTAATTGTAACCATTGTTTATGGTGGTGCTGTTTCCTTGTATTCTCATTTTTGTCTCTCTCCATCTGTTGCCCCTTATGTTTAGATTGTTTGCTCTTTGAACAGTTGTACTCTGTGTTTGCACAGTGGCTAGCATGATGTGGTCTACAGCTTTGGCTCCTGGGAGTCTGTGATAACCATTGTGATCTGTGGGTGTGGTATTGGCATCTTTTTTTCTGGTTTTGTGTATGTGGGAAGGGGAAGAAGACCTAGTGTTCTGTTATACCTGAAATAATGTCATCATTTTGTTTGAGCACCAATTGATTATTAATATACCAATCTATAAATGTTTAAGAATTCTCATTAAGCTGGTAGAATTTACCAGACATCTTTTGAATTCATAACTAGTGTTTGTGTGTGCATGTTTAGGGTTTTGTTTATTATAGTAATTAGTAGTAGTAGTAGTTTTGCTTGTGAGGGTAGTTATGTTTTTTGAAAAGAATGTTCATTCAGGAAATGATGTTTTGGACTGGTAGGTGGTGCCTCATTAAAGAAGTCAAGTAATATTTAGAGAGGCCAGGTAAGAAGTCCTTTGTAATCTATATAATATATAAAAAAATTGCAATTTAGAAATGACAGAAAATGGAGAGTGCAACAAAGGTGATTTGCTTTTTACCAGAAGCAAACATTGGATATTTGCCATCAGCACTGTGTTTGACCATCATTATGTGCACTTCTGTCGAAAGAACTAACAAATAGAAATACTGAAATTGTCTGACTAATACTGTGTATAGTACAATAACGATCTGAACTAAGTTCAGCTGTTTTTAATAATTTAAAAGAACTGTAAAGTTTGGAGAGGATACAGAAGAATGACTTAAGGAGTGGAAAACATGCCTTCTATTAACAGACTTCGGAAACTCAGTCTATTCCTCAATTAAAAGAGAATAGATTAGGGTGTGACTTAATCCTGCTCTAGGAGACTGTGCACCCAATAACATTAGATAATAGGCTGTACTTCCTCCATCTCCCTTTCCATCCCCAGTGTTGAAGGCTGAATTTCTGAGTGTCAGTACAAAATCAAACAGGGAACAGTGTGTAGCCTTTCAGCAGGTACAATAACTAGGAGCTGGAATAACTTATTGAGACATCACTTTCTTCTTTGAAGACAGAAGTTTATAGAGGATTTGAAGAGATCTGGACTAGGAAAGTTAATAGGGTTTTTTTTTTTTTTAGGGCTCAGAATATACTTCCAGTTGTAGACTTGGACTCAAAAGACAAAATATTGGCTTAAAACAAATACTTCCTTGTATATTTTTAATGGGTTTAAATTTAAGGTATGCATCCTTGGTAGTATGACCATTTAAACCAGACTAACTTAGGTTTGTCATTGTCCTTTCCTGTTTGTACCAACACTGGCCTTTTCTGGCTCTTTTGATTGTTCTGTGTTTTAATTTTGGGAGTCAGTTTAGGTCCATGAATCATCATAATGAAATTCGGGGGTGAGGAGCTATGTAGGGGTAGAGTATTTGCTCTTGTTTGTGTTTCAGCTTCTTACCATGTTAGCTCCTATGATAGACTGGCTGTTAGAATCCTTAAACAGGTAGGGAGAAAGGAGTAGGAGTTCAAAACCACAGTAGTCCTGTCCGAGACTGGATGTGGTTTGTAGTTGTGGAACTGTGGCCTTAGCAAATACAATATGCACCTTACTTAAAAATAAGCCTACCTTTTACATTTTAAAAACAGCTTGATAACCTGGAGCCTTGATTGCATAATGTAGCTTGCAGCCAGCCAGCCAGTGCAGCTGTGAAAACCTATCATACTTGCCTTGCTGACCGTATCTATTCTTGCCTTGGATCCCGTTTCCCGTCAACCTTACCTCATATAGAACTTGAACTATTTTGTGGCTGTTTTTTCTTTCTTTTCCTCCCACTTCCTTTTCTGTCTCATTTTGTTTGTGGTGGTAAGTTTTTCTTTCCTTTGTTATGTTGTAGCTTCGTTGTCTGTTTACTTGGTTGTGGTCTACATGGGTTTCCCTCCCGCATATAGAGTAACATTAACTTACTCTTTTATTTGTTCTGAATTACTAGATGCATTGAACACTAATCACTGCAGGTAAATTGTGTTGAAGAAGTTTGTCCATACCAGGCCCAAAATACTAGGATGTTAGCCAAGACTTGATTATTTCTCGGGGGTGAAAAATCTGGTTGAGGCTATTAGCTGATGTTAGTTATGCTAAAGGCAAAGAAAGTGGTCTGTCTGCAAACTTGTTCATTTACGAACTATGGCATGACAGTTTTTCCTCTTTCTAAGCATATGCAAAAATAAAGTATTTTAGAAGCATTAGTCAAAAAGATTTGTGCAAGCAGGCACTGAGAAATGTTATGCCATTAGGCATGGTAGATACCAATTACCCATGCAGAGCTACTTGTTCATGGGTTGTACATATATGAGTGTAGACTGAATGCTAGTTAAAATAATTAAAAAACCCCAACCAATTAAGAAGAAGCATTACTGAAGAATAATGTTAAAAGTCCATGTTGATAGTTAAAAAGTGTAATTTCCAGAATGTTTGGGACTAGTACAATCTGGGCACTGATAGGATTTGGCTAGTCCCAGTGAACAATAAGTTGAACATAAGTAGTGCACCCTCGCAGGATGAATGTAAACAGCATACTGGACTGAATTAAGCAAGACTGTAGCCAGCAGTTTAAGGGAAGGTGTTCCCCACTCTTTGATATTGAGAGAACACATCTACAGTCTTTAGTCTGGTTTTGGTTAAGACTCTGGCCTAACAAAGATACGGATTATCTGGAGTAAGCGCAATGTAAGGCTATCAGTTTAGATGGTTGGAACACATAACAAAGAAGGAAAAGCTGAGAGACAGGCGTGTGTTCAGTCTAAAGAGAAGGCTGAAGGGACAGGTTACTGCTGTCTTCAGCTAATTAGTGAGAAAATATGGAGAAGACATATTTTCTCAGAGATGCCTGTTGATAGAATGGGAGGTAATGGGCATAAGCAGCAACAAGGGAAAAATTGTGAGTAGCTAAGGTAATCAAACACTGGAGAATTCTTCCTCTTGAGATTACTATTCTTTCCTGTCTCTAGTTGTTTGTTCACATTTGCTTGGTTTATATGTGATTGGCTGTGCACCCAATTTCTTGTAACTTGACAAATTCGAAAGATTGTGTGCTATTTGTGTATACTGGGTGCTCTTGAAATGCCAGCAAAAGCTAGGGACTTCATAGATTTGAATTCTCAATTAATCTTTATTGCTCCCTGTGGAGCAAGAGTAAGGCATGTTTTTGAAATGTGTGCTGTGACCCCCTGACACCAATGGCCTGTGTTCTATTGCCCAGGCCAGACATTTAAATAAATTTACTGTTCCTGGGTCTGATCTAGCTATTCAGTATTTGTTTTTCATATTAAATGTTACATTTTTTTAAAGTTAAGATCCATCAAATGACAGTTTGACTTCTTTACGTGCTGTATTAATGCCACTTTCTATTTATTTCTCAGGATTTTACTTGTCCTTTTCCTGTTGTCGTATCTTTAATGTAATGTTTCTCCACAGTTTCTGTACTCCCTTTCTACTTAGCCATCCTTCAAGTCTGCTGCTGTGGCCTAGTGTTGCCTGTTTTCTGGAAATAGATACACGTTTGGATATAAGTAATAGATAAGCATTATTGTGGGTCCGTTGTTTCTTTGTCTTGTTTCACCTTTCTATTCTATTTATAATAAAGGACATCCTTAAGCAGCGTCTTGCTGCTTGAGTAGTAGAGAGATAAAATTTACTGTCTACTGCATTACACATAATGGCTTTTAAGGCTAGAAATGGTGCTGTGTTCTTGCTGATCAGTGTCTTTCCAAGATTAAACAGCCATGAAATACATTGAAAGTGTGTGAACAAGGGGGAGATACATGTCAGTATGGCTGCCCTAAAACTGTGTTGGTCAACATTATGATTTTGATTTGCCATGAATTTCTGTGCAATGTGCTGCTCGTTCTTTGATGAGTAATCTTGAGAATTACTGGTGTTTGGTTTGGATACCCCTTCACAGAACTAAGTTTGAGGTTGACTCTGAGTTTTCATTCTATTCATGCATACAAGGAAGCATTTCTTAGCATTCGCTGAGTAGGAAGAATCAAAGAAGAGGCTGTGTTAAGTAAAATTACTCAAATATTCCTGGAAGCATCTGTTGGAAAACAGATGTCAGAATTCATATGTAACACTGGTGGCTGCAGTGCAGTTAAAATGCTCAGAAGATACCAAAGTTTGCATGTTGTTGGTAAGCTTTAGTTGTGTGTAAATAGTTACTCTTGTGAATAAAACCAAAATTTACTGACTTGCTTCAAAATATTTCACTAAGTAGATCTTGCCCTTATACTGTTTTTAGTTGTGGTCTGTGCTGTGTAGCAGGTCCTTGCATATGCTTTTTTGTTGAATTCTCTGAAATCTGCGTGATAAATACGTTTTGAGTGTTACATAATGACTTTTAGTAAGCTAATTTCTTCAATCCATACAACTTCTTTCAAAATCCAGGGAAAGAATTAAATTTGAAGCCGCTCCAAACCTACTGGAAAATAAATTCTGGAGTAGTGTCTCAAGATTGAAATAATAAGATATACCAGGCTTTTATAATAATGGTACTCAGACAAATAGATAAATTACATTTGTGAACCTAAACTTAGTATCCTGTTCCTGAAAGCTCTTACCTTTGTTCTGAAACACCAGCAATATAAATACATTGATGGGTTTGTGTTAAATATCATTCAGACACTTTAATTAACTTACATCACAATTAAAGACCCTCGTTTTACTTTGGTGTTGTGAATACTTGCACTTGAGTTTAGCCCAAAATATGCAAGTATTCCTGTTGAACTCATTAGCATGATTTGTGTGTGAAGCTGGCAGGTGAAATAGTTGAGTCATTGTGGCATGAATGTAATATCTGAGGCTTGCTTAAAGCCTTGTTCATTTCAGATACTCTACTCAGTGTGACCAGTGAATATGCATGTTGCAAAATTCAGTCTGACCTGTGTTTATATTTAGCCTGTCACTGCTTGCTGTGTTGTCAGCACATGCACCTTGGAGTGTTTTGTGTGGTAGTTGCTGTCAGGGTAGAGCATTTCAGTTTATGGCCATCAGCTTGTCATGACTATCCTGTCTGCTAAAAGGATCTCTCTGCTGAAGTTCAGAGCTGTGGCACCAACCTTGATATGTTCAGGCACAGCAGTAGTGTTGCACAGAAATTTTTGGTTTGGGGAACTGCTCTGGCTGGAAAGAATTCCAGCAGGAAAGTCTGTTTTGTCTCCTTGTATGTGTGGTTGCAGAAACAGCTGTGCCACGAGACAGCAGCATTTAACAATGAAACTGTGGACCAGGTAACTTGGCAGACCTTCAGAAGTGTTAAAACTTTTGTTAGAGATGGAACAGTTAACAGTAAATCACAGCTGTACATATCCAAGACATATCTGAACATAAAATGTTAATGCTGATGTCTAGATACCCCTCAGGAAGGATACGAGGAGGAAAAAACCCACAAACCAAAATAGCTGGTATGGTTGCCTGTGGTAAGAGTTTTATACCTGGTGACCCAGAAGGGCCCTGCAACTGCTTTTTCTCTAACATGGAGTTCTGTTCACATAGGTAGGAGTCTCTCCATTTGCAGTATATATCATTCACTATGCCCAAATTGAGACTGCAGTAGCAGTATGCAGATGTAGCTTAAAGCTGGCTTAAATTACAACCCGTTGAAAATGCTGGGCTGCTTGTGTTTTTCTAGCACTTTTCAGTTCTTACATGGTGGGTATATTTGGGTTACGAGTTTGCTTCAATTGCAGTGAAAAAGTGCTGCTTTTAGGTGATTTCAATTGGAGTGGTGTACTTTGTTTCTGGGGTGAACTGTGGCATACATTTAACCAGGTACTGGGTTGATGGTTCATAGCCCAGGAAAGCTGTGGTACGTAGGTTCCATCTGGTTGTGTAGGGAATGAGTGTTCCTGAGCTGTAGCAAGACATTTAAGGTAGAGAGCCTTTTCCTAGCTGCTTTGTAGAGAGTCTTTACTGAGCTTGTGATCATCAGACTTAGGAAAAGTCAAGTGATAACAAGAGTTTTTCTGTAATAAGGGTAGGAACTTTAGAAAGTAGCTGAATTAAGGAATTAAATTATGTTGCGGTCAAACGAATGTCAGGGTCTGGAACTAATCATTAGAGCTCAATACCCTCACAGAACATTGGGACATGTTCAGATAGTCTCTAACCTTTTACCAACATGTTGGCACCCATCCTCCAGCTGAAGTCAGCCTGAGAGCCATAGGCTGAAATTCAGATTTTGGGTAACTGGGTGGAGCTTCCATGAGGCTAGTGATATTTCTTTTGTGTGTAAGAAGATTATTATTCCTCTACTAGGTTAGGGCAATTGCTGTACTAGGCAAATAGAAAATTGGGTTACCTGTTTGCAAAAAGGATGTCTAGGAATAGAAGCTTTCCAGTTATAGCCTGATTTTTCTGCAGGTAGATAGATTCTGGTTTTCAGCTGGCTGGCTAAGAATTTCGTAGAGTTGCCTTTGGACCACTGTGTTTAAGTCACCAATGCATTTATTTCATGTTTGCCCAATCCTTGTTTGAACTGGTTGTATTTCTAACCTCTGTAGCCTTCTACGGCAGTGACTCTCCCAATTAGGAAGAAAATGTTTTCATGCACAATAGATTATTAAAGCTTCTTAATTATTTAATTTGGCACCTTTTTGTTCTTGTACAACACTGGGCAACTCTTTACCTTCTATGCATTTCTTTTATTCTTTCAGATTTAGGATATTCCTTGAGTTGTTTTCCTTTCAATGAGAAGTCTTTTCCATTAATATTAATTGTTCATGTAACTCATCTGTTTTTCCCTTTCTCTGAAAAGTGAGTGATCTGAACATCTCATAATAAGCAAGATGCTGTTAAAGTATGGGTTTTTTGTTGTGACAAATGTGCGCTGTTTTATTTGATTCTTTTTTTTTTTTCTTTTTTGGTTGTTGATGATTGAGTAGGTTTGATTTGAAAGACTGAGTTGCAACTTTGGGTCTTAAATTGTTATGTGTATGCTTTTCCCCCCATTCATTATCTTGTGTTTAGCACTAGCGATTTTGCCTACCGCACTGCTTTACAATCAGTTTCTGTTTTCAGCTGCTGTGAATAAGTTTGTATGATCAGGAAGCACTCATTTTGGGAGTCACTGTCTCTTTGGCTGACTTGTATATGTTGATCTGTGTAATTTTATTTTGGAACCCCTCTGGTAACTTCTGTTTATTGTGATAACAACAAACAAGACATGATATTTTTCTTTTTAAATAATTAGAAATTCCCCAGGGAACCTTTTTTCAAAATCTTTATTACAGATAATTTCCACAGCAGTCTTCAATGAATACAGTGTTTGAATGCCTTTTGGAAGACTTAAGTGGGATATACCAGTTTAATCAGGGTTGGTCAGAAAGTATGTGAACCCTTCAAAAGATTTTGGCAGTAGTCCTGTGCGACATTACCTTTTCATTACAAAATCCATGTTACTCCCCTTCCCCCATTTTTTTCTGTATTTATTCAGCTGTAGTTTCTGTCAGTTGATTTAGTGGTAGAGATAGGGTTGTAGTCTGAGTAATTTTTCTCACCTTCTGCTTAAGTAATTGGTTGCAGATACTGAAATAAAAAATTGCTGACTGCCTTTAGAAATCTTAAGTGACTGCCACATGGCCCTAGTGATTTGTTCGAAAATCCTCTTGTGTTAGCACTTTGATGCAACATTTTTCCTCTGACCTGACCCCTAGAAAGAGAGCTTAGATGTGATCTTCCCTGATCTTTTTCCTTACTGAACATCGGTGCAAAGAATTTATTCTATGTTTTCTGGTTCAGGCTTCTTTGGTATTCTTTTACTTTAGGAAAATTTTACTGACTGTAAAACTGACAGGAATTGGGATTTTAGACAAATGGTTGCTCTTAGATAGGTCAGTAGCCTGCCTCTAACCAAAAAGTGTATGAATTGTATATGAAACATCCTCCCAGTACAGTTCCAGCATCTTTGTAGGTCAGAGACTTCCTCACAGTAGTCTTTATGGGGCTTTTGGAGTCTTTTTGGACTGGTTGTATGCATAACATGATGAGTTTTTAACATGACCTTCATGCTCTCAAGCTTCTTTTTCTAGATGCTCCATTTCTATTCCTCCAACTGAGGTTGTTCTTTCTGAAGCCAGATGTTGAAGTAATGACGTTTTTTTAATTTTTTTTTTTTATTCCCCTGGGAATTTAAATGTGCTTTTCTGGAGTGCTGTCTGGATAATGACGTCTTGAACTATGTTGTGTGGCTCAGAGTTAGACTAGGATTTGCTTTTTCTTCAGAGGGTTCTCTAGGTGGTTGAAGTTGGCTGTGTTGTACAAATTTGTCCCTTCATTCAGTAGTGGGTTGATTTTGCTTGTTTTCCCCCTAGTTTGCACAACAGTAGTTGAAATCTTCAGTTATTACTTTGCAGTCTCATTCCCATTATCTCACCTGTGGTGTCACTGTTGAGTGGAAGTGATTGGTGGTATACAATTAATAGGCTGTTTCTTTTGCTTGGGATGTGGAGTTTAAATGTAGCCCAGTACCTGTTGAGGTAAATAATTTAGTT
>VYZT01061185.1:0-12431 GCA_013400735.1 Pomatostomus ruficeps
TCACCAGCCCTTAAGGCATCACACTTTAATACAAATTTCTCTCCTCTTGCTCAGGTTTGAGGCTTGCAGGCATCTCCTGCTGTGCTCTGAGCAGCGATCTGGGCACCAGCCCGGAGGGAGGGTTGGGATGGAGATGGGCAGGGAGAGGTCGGGCACAGCCTCGGCTCTGGGGCAGCTCCTTCCCTGCTGCTCCCCAAAACCTCTTCCAGGTGCCACAAGGAGCCTCTGACCCATCCTGTGACCCTCTGAGCTGTAACAAGAGCCCGTGGCTGGTGAACACCACAGTGTGGCAGGGGTTTATGGTGCAGGGTCACTCATCTCTCCCCGAAAGAATCCAGCCTCAACCGGGTGTTTTACAACCCCACAGGGTGAAGGGGGAGCAGGAGGAGAGGAGAGATGGGAAACCATAATACATTTAAATTTATGTTTTCATCAAAGCCTGTAAATTACCCTAAGTGATGGTTTAACAAGATGCAATTGCGGGAGCTGAGCAGCTTTGCTGTCGTTGCTCTGCGGTGCGGTTTTGTTTTTATTTAACAACCAAAACACGGGACTCAATTTACAGGGCTTTAGCCATGGTAGATGAATTTTTATGGGATAAATTCACACTCCAGCTTCGCCATCAGGTTGCACTACGAGGAGCTGGGTCTTTTTATTATTATTAGACCAGGCTGTCAAAAGCAGTTATACTGCTCTCCTAAAACTAGATGCAAAATCACTTGCCTCTGTGCAGCATCAATAAAAATCAGGCTTCTCTTACTGCCAGAATTCCTTTTTTCTTTTTTAATTCATGTCACAAAAGTGGGATCACAGTCTCAGCTTCCTCTTCTTTCACCCAGACAAAGTCACTCTTGCAGAGGCTCATCAGGGAGAGCAAACTGGGCCTGGCTTTGCACAGGACCCGAGGAACCACAGAAATGGGGATTGGTGGAGCTCTCTGGCCCGAGATCCTTCTCAAAGTAAGATCAGAACCAACACTGGACCAGCTCAGCCACGACTTTACCCAGCTGAGCCTAAAAACCTCCAGGGACAGTGACCCTGTGGCCTCTCCAGGATTTATCCCAGTGCTGCGCTCTCCTCACGGTAAAACACGAGTGAAAGTGTGAAATGGGGATAAAAAATGCCAGCATATTCTAATTAATATTTCTGCTCTTCCTAATGCCCTTCCCGGTGCGAGCACCAACTGCAAAGGGTTGCTGGGCTGGAACTGTGAGCAGAAGGAATGGAAGTGTCACCAAAAACTGCGGGAAAAACAAAAACTCTCCAACAACAATTTTAGCATCAGAGAATCAAGGCATTGCTTTATTCCTGGCCAGGATGGGGTTCTGGCCAGGATGTGCCACAGAAATCATTTCATCCACACCCAGCCCGGCTGTGCAGAGAAAATCATTCCATGGCACAGGGATTTGACCCGATTTCCCCCAAACTTTATCCAGGCAAACCCCCAGAGATCCATTGGTTCCGTGTCCATTGGTTCCAAGCTGGGGAGTTGTGAGGATTTGGTTTCCTGTTGGTTGCAGATCTTCTTTGCTTCTGATGCTAATTAGGCCTTGATTGCTGGGTTCTGGGCTCAGTCCTTGGCCGGAATAGGCGGCTCCCCCTGGGCCAGGGCTGCCTCTGCTGGTGCTGGTTCCTTGCTGGCCCTTGCTGGCCCTTGCTGGTTGTTCTCTCTGTGCATCTCCTGTGCTGCTCCCAGCCTGGGGAGATGCTGAGCTCATCAGGCCTCCCCCAGTTCATTCTGGGATTGGGAACACTGACTGGAGTTAAAACAATTTTAAACTTGGTGTATTTTGTAACAGTCCTGACACAGGAATTCCTGGCTCCTGCTGCAGCGGTGCCACTGGAGCACATTTCATGGCTACCATCCCATAAAAGCAGCTCTTCCTGCCCTGCAGGGCTTGGAATGAGCTGATCTTTAAGGTTCTTTCAAACACCAGAGATTCTGTTTTTCCACAGGTAAAGCATTGCTGGCCAAGGAGAGGCTGCTGCATCCCCTGAGCAGAGAAATTCCTCCTCTCACCCCACGCTGGGAATGAATTTGGGAATGGCAGGGCTGTATCCTGTGGTTTTGGGGTCTGATTGGGGTGCTGGGCCAGGGGAAGGCTCCTCCCTGCCTGGCTTCTCATGGAAGCTGCAGAGATTTGTGGAGCAGCCTGAGCCTGGTGGGACTCGGCTCTGAGCAGAAGCTCCTGCTGATACTGCAGTGGAGAAATGCTGCATTAAAGCAGGAAATATCCAGTGTGCATTGCAAATGAAGAGGTTTTTCATCTCTGTTCCAAAGGAGGAGAAATATCACCAAGGCTGGTTAATAACACGGGAAAGCTCTTGTGGTTATCAGGGATCTTCAGCTCTAATCCCCTCTGATAACAGTAAATTGAAGCAGCTCCTCTGCTGAGGTTTTTCTGGTGCTGGATTGTACCCATATAATAAGAGGAATGGGCACTCTCTCTCCTATTTACCATTCCTTCATTTAAATAAGTTTTGAAACTGCACTTTCCTCCCTTCAGAGACGTCTGATTTACTGCATTTTAAACAGAAACCACTCCTGCAACAATACCTCTTTCTATCAAGACTTGTAATCGGGCTGTTCCTGTTGAACTGCTGTTGTTCAAGTTATTAATTTGTCGTTTTGCACGGAGCCTGATCACGGAAAGAGATGAGCAGGAGGGTCTGTGCTCCTGCAGGCAGAGCGGGATGGATTTAATTAGAGCAAAGAAAAGCTGTGGGTTTTATTTTGTGTTTGTGTTGTTGGTTTGGCATTTCCTCAGCCCAGCATTTTAAGAGCTTACACAGCAATCTGCATAAATCACTATGCACATTCTTACTTAGCTTCTTACACCTAATTTGATTAATGAGAATGACTTTGACAGGGTAGATGGAGAGGGACTTTTTACAGAGGCATGGAGTGGCAGGACGAGGGGAACGGCCTGAGGGTGAAGAAGATGGGAAATTGGGAAGGGATTGTTCCCTGGGAGGGTGGGGAGGCCCTGGCACAGGGTGCCCAGAGCAGCTGTGGCTGCCCCTGTGTTACAAAATACACCAAGTTTAAAATTTTTTTAACTCCAGTCAGTGTTCCCAATCCCAGAATGAACTGGGGGGAGGCCTGATGAGCTCAGCATCTCCCCAGGCTGGGAGCAGCACAGGAGATGCACAGAGAGAACAACCAGCAAGGGCCAGCAAGGGCCAGCAAGGAACCAGCAGCAGCAGAGGCAGCCCTGGCCCAGGGGGAGCCGCCTATTCCGGCCAAGGACTGAGCACAGAACCCAGCAATCAAGGCCTAATTAGCATCAGAAGCAAAGAAGATCTGCAACCAACAGGAAACCAAATCCTCACAACTCCCCAGCTTGGAACCAATGGACACGGAGCCAATGGATCTCTGGGGGTTTGACTGGATAAAGTTTGGGGAAAATCGGGTCAAATCCCTGTGCCATGGAATGATTTTCTCTGCACAGCCGGGCTGGGTGTGGATGAAATGATTTCTGTGGCACATCCTGGCCAGAAATAAAGCAATGCCTTGATTCTCTGATGCTAAAAATGTTGTTGGAGAGTTTTTGTTTTTCCCATAGTTTTCGGTGACAGTGGGACTCACAGTACAGCCGAAATCATCCTTTTTCTCTGCCTTACACAGCCAGGGTGAGCCCTCATCCCAAACCTTTCCCGGGAAGGGAAGAGCACAGACCTTGCTCACCCTTTCCTAAGCTCTTGGAGATGACTCTCATAGCTCCCCTGACAAGGAAAAAGCCATGGAAATCTGGACTCTGTCACGAGAAGCATTAACTTTATGTAAGAGATCAAGAAAGACCCACACCAGCCTTTCCAGTGCTCCACAGAACCTGGAGAGTTTTCCAAAAATCTGGAAAAAGCCCTTTCTTTAATCGTGTCTTTGTCATTCAGATGGAAAAGTTTAAACACCCGAGAATGGTTCCCTGAGTGAGAGGAGAGAAGGGAAGGGACTGCCAGAAGGGGCAGAATTTCAGGTTTTTCAGATGAAAACGGAGAATCACAGAATCCTGGAATGGTTTGGGTTGGAAAGGACATTAAAAACCATCTCACTGCAACCTCCTGCTGTGGGCAGGGACATGTTCCACCAGACCGGGGTGCTCAGAGCCCCATCCAGCCTGGCCTGGGACCCTTCCAGAAGGAGATCAGCAGCTGCTTGACGCAGGAGAGGAGGATTAACAACAGATCAGCTCCCAAAAATGCGGAGCACAGCTGCTGCCCACACACCCGTGGTCTGGAAGAGGAAATACCCAGAAAGTTTGGGATGGAGAGGGATGGACAAGGAGCTGGAAAAATCTCTCCCTGCCTAACCCAGCCCAGGAGGAGCCCTGGCACGTGCTGTGCCTCCTACGGGCAGGTGACCCAGCTATCCTGAGGCCGATGGAGAGCCCAAGGTGAGGCTCAGAGAGGAGGGAAGGAGGGGCAGGAAGAGGTGAGCAGAGAACCCCCTCCAGGAGTCCCCTGGAAACTGCAAATGAAGAGAAACCGATCCCCCTGGAGGCAAAAAAAGGCTTGGTCAGCCTCATTCGGGGTCTGTTAAACTGCTCCTTCCCGGGATGCTTCCCCACGGAACATCCCCTGTCCTCAGAGCGAGCATGGGTTCCTAATTAATTCAGTGCTAATCAAGAGGCCAGGAGCAGCACAGGGTTGCTGGGGCAGGGTTTGCTCCAGAGCCAACTTAATTTAGGAGCTGTGCAGAGGAACAGTGGCGCAAACAGGAGCACTCGCTGGACACCAACAATTAGCAGGAGCTCATTGCGGCAAAATGCAAAATACGGATTTTTTTTTCATCCCTTTTATGTCTCCATCTCTATTCCCGCAGCAGCTCTATGAAAAAGATGATGATTTACTATAGAATGTGGTGTTAAACAATGCAGTTTGCTGGGAGGCTCCTGTGGCTGGGGCCTGGGGTTTAGGGGTCTGTCCTGAGCTGGGTTTGTGGGGTCTGTCTGTGCATCCCCATGGGGAACAGCCAGCTCCAGGTCACACACAGCACTGGTGCTGATACCTTAAGAATCTCCCTGGAACAGAGGGTAGAATAAAAGAATAAAGTAGATATTTATTGAAAGGCCTTTACAGGAAACATCCTGGGAGCACCAGAGTCTGGCCAAGGCTATGCCCAAGATGGAGCCCGGGGCACCAGTTTGCTCCACTTGGATCAGTTTGGATCCATTCCCAGATCAGGGTTCATTCTCCAATTCCAATTGCAGGGGATGATGGAATTGAGCCCAAGTCTGTCCCCCCTTTGAGAGGCTCCGTTTCCATCTTTGGGGGCCTGGGCCAACGAGGTGTCCTTGAGTGCAGCCTGGAGAGGATTTGTTGTGTCTGAGCAGGATGGGAGAACAGGAGCTCCCAGCGCGTGGGGAGTGTGAGAGTTCCACACTAAAGCAGGGCAGGGGCTGAGAAATAGAAAAGCTGAATCTGAAGGCATCAGGGCAGGGTGGCACTCTGCCATTTCCCGTTGTTTTCAGATGGTTTTTCTCACTGTGGCAAAGGAATGTTTCCATGGGGGTGATGAGCCTGTGGTGCAGCCCACATTCCTCCCCAAACAATGAGTCCTGGCAGTGTGCTCATAAAAAGATTCCTAAAAGCCTCTGGTGCTGGATCCATGGGGCTGGGAATTGTCTGAGCTTCATTTTTCTTGTGTAACTGAGGTAATTTTTGGATTACCAGGGAAATCCAACATTTCACAGAGAATCCGACTTTCAGGGGGGCAGATGACGATGAAAGGGGACCCAGCAGTCAGACCCCAGCTCCCTCAGACCCCAGCCAGGGCACATCCACCCAGGCTTGGAGACACCAACTCCAGGATTCCTGTCTGTCCTCCATCCCTGCAGCACCATTCCCGAAATTCTGTCGGGTGCAGGAACAAGCCCAGAGAGGTGAAGAAATAAATCCTGCAGACGATCGGTGGTTTTAAGCTGCAGCACTAAAAATTTATCTCTCAGATGAATGTTCAGCTGCTGTCCAGTCCTGGAGGTGTCCGGCCCCTTGGGAATCTCAGTTCCCTTTTTAAAGGTCAATTTTATCCACAGGCCAGTCTGGCACAGGGTGTGTTCAGAGAGCTTAATTAGAGAATTGCTGCAGACATGGGGAGAGAGAAACCTCTTGGTAACCCTGTCCTCATGTCCCTGGGGCTCCAGCCTCATTCCACAGGCCTCTCTCATCCATGGGGTGAGGGATACTGCCTGGATTTGGGGAGAGATCACAGAATCAGGTGTCGCAGTTTGAGACCAATTTGGGAGGAAACTCCCCAAAGGTGTCTCCTCTGAAAGGCAGAATTTCAGCCCCTTTCCCCAGCCAAGGTTCCAAAGGAATTTTCTTGGAGGAAAGTGAAAAAAGCTGTTTATTGAACAAGCAAGGTGCACGCAGGCACAAGGGAAAAAATGAATAATGTTGGATAATGAACCTTGTGTGCTGTGGGGAAAGATGGGGGATTTTAGAGTCTCTCCTTTCTCTGGTTCAGCTCCTCCCGAGGGTTCGGCCCGGCTGGGCCGGGGGTCCGGCAGCTCCTGGCGAGGGTCCCGTCACTGTCTCCCCCAGAGATGGGCTGATTGTCCAGATGGGAAAAAAAAACGAGCCCAACAATCCAAAAAGAGGAAAAAAANTCGAAAAACTGCAATCCCAGCGAGAAGGGAAAAAACCCCTCTGTCCTAACTCACAGCTGGGCAGACTACTGGGGAAAGAAAAAGGGAAAAAAACCCCAAAAAACTTGCACTGTATCTCAAATAGATCAAACCAAACCGTGCCAGACTTTCTGTGGCTACTTCTCCGTGCCAGCTCAAGGTTCCAGGAGCCATTCCTGGGCATGAGCAGCCGATGGGGAAATACAGAGCAGAAAATCACCCCAGGACATCGGGGAATATCCTGAGTTGGACACACAGAGATGATCGAGTCCAACCCCTGGCCCTGCCCAGACCCCCCAACAATCCCACCCTGGGCACCCCTGGCAGCGCTGTCCAAACGCTCCTGGAGCTCTGGCAGCCTCGGGGCCGGGACCATTCCCTGGGGAGCCTGGGCAGTGCCCAGCACCCTCTGGATGCAACAACTTTTCCCAACATTCTTTGGTTCCCCTTCGCTCCAGGGACTCCCACTGTGCCAGCTTTTGGGAGGGACTTCCCAAACCTCCCAAAAACCTGTCTGTGAGCTACCAGCAGCCCCATGTCGAGGCTGCAGGTTGGAAGTGTTTATAAACACTTCAAACACTTTAAAACCTGACTTAAAGCACGTAAAACATTTAAAAACTGTTGCCTGCACATCCCTATCAAGGTTCTGAATCCTCGCTAGGAGAGCCAGAGCAGCCCCATCCCAGCTGCCTGACCCCTCCCATGACTGAACCACAGCTCCTCAAATAATGAATTCCCATTGACCTCAGGTGTGCCTCTAAACTCCCATTCCGAGGCAGAGCCCCGGCCAAAACTCCCCCCGGACCTGATGCCAAAAGCCTGGATGTGGGGATGGAGAATGCCGTTGCCATGTCACGATTGCTGATGAAAAATCATTCCCTTGGAAAGCAACCCAAGGGCATTGCGCTGGTCCCAGCTGCGAGCCACCCAGCTCTGCCCTGCACGAGCCAGGAGCATCAGCGCAGCTACACTGATTTTCCAGCTGATTTTCCATGGGATAAATGGATGGGAATAAATTAAACACAGGCGTGCAAACAAGCAGCGAGCGCTGCCACCAAACCCCAGCCCCAGCCTGGGAGAATTCCCAGCTCCCTTCCCTGTGCCTGTCCTTCCTCTCTCCCTGAGAGAGCCCTGATCACCACCCAGTGCTGCTGGTCAGGCGTGGAACAGGAGAGCAGAGGATGAGGAAGGTGCCAGCCAGGGAAGTTTGGGCAGAATTTCCATCTGCTGCCTTGATGCCTCAAGGGCTGGAAAAACCCGAGGCAGCCCCAGCAGCGCAGGGCAAAGGGCATTCCCTTGGGTTCATGGGATCCCAGGGACACAACTCGGCCCAGGTGGGAACAGCCCAGCAGCACCCCCGGGTCCAACGCGGATCCAATTGGATGGAGCTCAGCAATGAGCAGATCGACCTCAAATCCCCAATCAGGAACTGAACAAATGAGGGAACTGTCCCCCGTTCTAATGACCCCCCCAAGGGAGACTCCAGCCCAGCTGAACAAACCTGTTGCAGAGAGGAGGCTCCGGGCAAGGCTGGAGCCTCTGCTTTGGAGACACTCGGGATGTTCCGTCTGCTCCCCTCAGAGAAGCCCCAAGCTGAGCTCAATCTCAGCCCCCAAGGGTTCTCCACATGTAGGGCTGAGGGACAGGGAGTGTTTGTGAAGGGGACAGGGAAAGGGCCAGGGGGTAAAAATGGATAAAAAGGGGATAAAAATGTATAGAAAGGGGATTTTTAAAAAAGACAAAAACCATCAGGCATCAGCCCAGTGCCCACGTCAGCACAGAGCCCTGGGGCCCGAGGCTTCCGTGAGCTTTGCGTCAGGATCCTGACTCAACTTCTCGCCTGTGTCATGCCCTCGCTCTGGAATCCAATAATGTGCTTTTGGAGCCGTCAGGAGCTATAAACCTCGTGTTCCTGCCTGTTTTCCTGCAGTTTGAGAAACCTAATACAAGGGGGGAAATCATATTACAGAGCCACAGCATCGTAAACCAATCAAGGGCAGGAATTCTCTCACCCCGCTCTGCTGAGCACAAACCTTTTCATTCAGCCCAGCCTCAGGGTGAGGAGCTTGGAGCAAACTCGGGAGAGGCAAATCCCCTCTCTGGGAGGTCCCACAGAGCCTTGAGAGCAAGGACAGGGAGAGGCTGCATGGATGTTTTGTTGTTTTGCTCCCACCCTGCTGCTTTGTGCTCCCAGCCTGAGCTGAGTTAATCCTTGATGATCCTCGTGGGACCCTTCCAGCTCAGGATTCTCCGTCCCCACAGCGAGTCCTGAGGGAGTTGTCAGCTCCTGGAAGGCTCTGCTTGGTTCCTGTGACCTTCTCCACGCTGTCCTCCAGCTTCTCTTCCCATTCCTTTGGAGAGCAGGGGAAGCCACGTCATGGAGAGCAAATCCTCCAGGGCTGAGAGGAGGAAGAGCAGCACCAAATCCAGAACACCCCGAATCTCTGCAGGGACTGTCCCTTCTGGAGAAAGATGTGCCCACGTGGTGCTCAGGGTGGAGAAATGACAATATCACTTCATACCTGTGAATATGTAGATATTTTCCCACTGAAAATTCCCTTATTTAGAGTCCAGGTCTGAGTTTTGTGTTCATATTCCCTGGAAAAGCAGGGACATGTCAGCTTTTGGAGGAACATTAGAGGACTTCCAGGCAAATGATCCATTTTTGAGAGCCAGACATGGACACAGTGGAGCAAGACCAGAAAAGGGCCACAGACAAACAATTCCCAGAGCAGGAAGGAACATTACAATCACCCAATATTTTTAAATAGAAAACAAATAATGTGAAACTGCTGGCAAAAAAACCCCAAAATTCATGAGCAGGAGAAGTAGCAAAATTCATTAAATAAATTATCCGTTACACTTTATTCCTCCTTCAAGTCTGTTAATGATTCTAGAAGAACATCTATGCAGCCATGGATGAGGCTGAATTATAAATAATATTTGTCAAAAGTAAGTGAAAGAATGTGAGCCTCCCACAAGTATTCAATCAGTGGAAGTAATCTATAAATACAGAGCTGTGCTGTATAATTACATTGATAAACTTAATGCAACAGGCTAACAGCAAACACAATTAGCTGCTTGTAAATGGGCCAGGGATCAATAACCACTCATTGAGCTCAATGGGCGAAATATTCCAATTATTATTGCTGCACTTAATCTGGGACTTTGTACAAGAACAGCAAATTTGGGTGTTTCCTGATTTATTTCCTACCTTCCAGAGATCTGCAGCGTTGAGGCAGAGTGTTTTCTATTTGACAGCCCTCCATGGATGGATCTTTCCATGAATTTGTTTGATTTTTGAACCAGGGTAAACCTCCTGCGTCTGCTGCTTCTGCAGGAAGAGTTTCCCAGCTGAAAGTGCCCCCAGAGGCAGAGGAGCCTTCTCTGGGTCTTGGCTCTGTCACCCAGGCAGGAATCCTGGGACAGATAATAAAATTAAAATTGCTTCCTCTTCACCATCAACCCCTCAATCGGGATTTCACTGCCCTTTGCAGATTTTTGAGGCGTGAATTTTCTCCGAAAAAAGAAGTAAAAATCCCCCCTGACAGACCAATCTAAACCTTCTCTAGTGCAGCTTGAGGCCGTTTCCTCTTGCTCTGCTGAGATCCCCTCTGCCCCTGCACCCGAGTGCCCACCTGCACTGGCAGTGATGGTTCCTGAGCAGCATCTCTGGTGGCTCTGACCTCCCTGCTGGGACTCAAAACCTTTCCCAGCGTGGGGAGGGTGAAATCATCACCAGAAATCAGCTCCTTTTTGGATCCTGCTATAAAAGAGGCCACAGGGCCCCATCCAGAGCAGCTCCTCTTCCATTGCTCCTCCCCACGGGGTCAGTGACTTTTTACGAGGTGAAAGGACAAGGGGGAATAGTTTTAAACTGTAAGAGGAGAGATTTCATAGTTCTTCCCCTGGGAGGGTGGGAGGCCCTGGCACAGATTCCCAGAGCAGCTGTGGCTGCCCCTGGATCCCTGGCAGTGCCCAAGGCCAGGCTGGACGGGGCTTNGGTGACGTTTTCCAAGGTGAAAGGACAAGGGGGAATAGTTTTAAACTGTAAGAGGAGAGATTTCATAGTTCTTCCCCTGGGAGGGTGGGGAGGCCCTGGCACAGGGTGCCCAGAGCAGCTGTGGCTGCCCCTGGATCCCTGGCAGTGCCCAAGGCCAGGCTGGACGGGGCTTGGAGCAGCCTGGGACAGTGGGAGGTGTCCCTGCCATGGCAGGGGTGGAATGAGATGAGCTTTAAGTCACTTCCAACCCAAACCATTCCATGATTCCACGAAATTGTCCATGTTCTCCCTCCCCCCTGCAGGACAGCGTTTCCTGAGGCTCCAAAATGCATCAGTGGCGTTGGGTGACATTCCAGGGTCTCCTGGCTGTGGGCAGGAACCCTCTGCCCATCCTTCCTGCTGCTCCCATTCCTTCCCATCCCATCACAGGCCAGCAATGAGGGCAGAACCCGACCAGGGAAGCTCTTGTGGCATCATCCCTTGGTCTCGTGTGGCTTTTTGCCTCTGAAAATTGTGGGCACAGCCCTGGCTGATGGAGGGGGAAGGCAGCTGGGGTCAGGCTCAGGCTCTCCAGGCTCCCTGTGGGGATGAAGGTGATGCCTTCAGATTCAGCTTTTATATTTCCCAGCCCCTGCCCTGCTTTAGTGTGGAACTCTCACACTCCCCACGGGCTGGGAGCTCCTGTTCTCCCATCCTGCTCAGACACAACAAATCCTCTCCAGGCTGCACTCAAGGACACCTCGTTGGCCCAGGCCCCCAAAGATGGAAACGGAGCCTCTAAAAGGGGGGACAGACTTGGGCTCAATTCCATCATCCCCTGCAATTGGAATTGGAGAATGAACCCTGATCTGGGAATGGATCCAAACTGATCCAAGTGGAGCAAACTGGTGCCCCGGGGTCCAGCTTGGCTGTGGCCTCTCCCGGAGAGGCTCTGAGTGCCCGAGGTGTCCCTATTGAAGGCCCTGCAATAAATCCCCATTTTATTCTCTGAATCCTGTCTGGCCTCTGCTCTAGGGAGCCTCTCCAAGGCACCAAGGGGACGCAGCAGGACCAGCCTGGCACAGAATCCACTCCTCTGCTGCTGAATGTCTTGGGAGAAATTCACAGGTTGGTAACAGGACCCAAGTGGGCAACAAGTGTCATTGCAGCTGCAATGGAAGTGCTTTAGTCCCAAAAAACCCCAAACCCGTCTTTAAAAAGAAGCATGGGATGGATTCATTCCAGGATTACTCAAATACCGCGCTTTGGGGGAATATACTTCACTGCTCTTTTAACTTTAATATCACATTGGAGACTGCTTGCTGGGGTGGTGGAGACTGTATCCTGAATACTTTATCGCCAGGCTCTCGGAGCTGGTGGAGTGTTTGGGATAATAGAAATGAATAATGCATCCTGCATTCATTGCCTACCAGACTGATTTGTTTACTAATAATTTAGTTTAAAGTACATTATTGTTTTACTACTCACACACTGATTCACTTCCTAACAGCGACTAAACAGATATCTTTAAATTAGAATAATTTTTAACTCCAATAATATATTGTTTACCATTTGCTCCTTAGAAGGCATTTGGTCCCAGCTGCATGAATTTGTCTTCGGGATTATGTGTCCAAAGTGCTCTTTAAGCCATCTCTGGTACATTTCCAGGGTTTGTTTGGCACCCAGGGTTCATCCCAGCCCTCGTTGCTCAGCTCTTCAGCAGAGGAGCTCGGTGAAAACAAGAGGAGTCCATCAGCAGCAGAGCCTCTACAAGAGACTCACACAGAACTGAGGCCTGAGGCTCCTGGTGATGCCTGATGGTT
>VYZT01061188.1:0-11167 GCA_013400735.1 Pomatostomus ruficeps
CAAAATTGTCACTTAAAAATATATTTGGAGGAACATTCTTTTAGTCAGTTTGATATAATTGTAAAGAACTTGGATTGAGAAATTCAGAATCTGTTTCTTTTACCAGCTACATAAGAACAGGTAAATCTCCAGTCTCTGTGGAAAATAACCCCACTTATTGAGGAGTGGAATGCTTGAAGAATATTTTAAAATAAGATCTTGAGTTTTTTGAGCGTTTTGGTGACGGTGTATATTTGTTGTTGTTTCATGGAACTCAGGGGAGCAGTTGTACATGCATTTGATCTGGTCTAATTGTCGTGGCAGTGAATTATATCCTAAGAATTGGATTCTAGAATTATGGGAGAAACATGACCTTCATGAGCACCTTACTGATCTGGAATTGTCTTGTAGAACCAAGGGAATGTTCAGCTTGCACAGCTTCTTTGAATGGCCAGTTCACAAGTGAGTTATCTTCTGTAATAAAGGGTGAAGGAATCTTAGGCTCGTCCTTAAGCTGATTATGGTGAGATTCTGGTCAAATTTCTTTTACTAAAGTGTCAGCAAAGACAACCAGAGTGTTTCACCAGATTGAAAAAATCAAGGCCCTTTTCTGTTTTGTGTTAAGGAGCCACTGATGTCTACAAATTTCATTTGCTTCAGTAACGTTAAAGTAAATATACTTACAGAAGAACGTGTAAGGGAGAATGGTAAATGGACATAGCTTTGGATCTGTTCTCCTTTGGTCTGTGCTCTTTGTCAAAGTCCTCCTTGTCTCTAATAAATTCGTGGGCAACACAGACATACTTAACAAGCTCTAACAAATGTTGGCTGCAGAACTTAGTTCAGATAATCAGTACCTGCGTTTTAAATCTAAGCCTGTAGGTAGTTTTACAGCATAACATGCTTCTGTTACACCTCTAGCTGTATCTAATTGTTGGTTTTGTCCAAGCAGCCTGTCGTCTTCGAGATCATGATGTTAACAATATTATAGTGATCCTTTTTTTATAAAATCATAAAAAGTGGACTAGCAGTGGTGGTTATATACTGCAATTCTTTAGATTATGTACTTGGCTGTAGAAGTCGATGGAATTTGTTTCATTCTGGTATTTCGTTGTGGATTCTACTAGATTAGTGGCTGTCAACTGTTCTAGGTTAAATCCGTCAAGTGCAAGGGATAAGGCAAGTTTTTTGTTGTTTGAGTGATACCCTGACACAGGTGAAAAGTTCACCTTTGCCTTTGAAAAAGATTTTGCAAACTTAAAAATTCTGGAAAAGCAACAAAGTTGTAGTTGGAAGAGTTTGAATTCATGAATGCATTCTGCTGATATTTGCTTGTTTTACCCCCAACCCTCTGAGATTTTTGTCTTCAGAACACGCCTCGTATTTGTTACTGTTTTCAAGGTTCCCCTATAAAATGCTTTATACCACTAGGTAGTATAAAGCATTTTGGAAAGGATAAACCCTAGCATTTCCTTATTTGACTGCTGGGATCCATTTTGTGGCCGGGGCTGTTGCATCTGTTGTCTAGATAACTAATCTTAACATTTCCAATAGCTTTTGGGACAGTGCATTAATTTCTTAAATTTGTACTGTTAAGGAAACAAGTTTTGTTTGTTTTTTTCTGATACGCCTGTCCATCTTATTCAAAAGAGCATCAGAAGGTTCAGAAAAACATACCAACGAAATAATTAGCTTGAAAAGGTAGCAAAAATAGGTCCTGCAACTGAGGAAGAGGCATTTGCAACTTATTTTGCCCTCCCAGCTTTCTGGAGAATTAGGCAGCGAACGCTCACAATCCATGCTACAGTGTTGTATGGATCCATTAAGGGACCAAGCTGGAGGAAATGCATTTTTCATAATTCTGGTGCCGTAGAACAACTTGTTCTTTGGGGCAGACTGGAACAGCCTCAGATTATTAGAAAGAAAAGCCATAATAATCAGCTCTTTTGCATGTAATTTCTTAGCCATTCTTCAGCAGATTTACAAAAATATTGCTGAAAGAAATTAATCTGCAGAGATTTACATAGGAGTCTAATATGTATAATGTGTAAAGGTGACAAAGACACGCAAAGACAGAACTCACTTGAAATCTGTTTAGAGGTTTGTTGGACATCTTTTGATATAGATTATAAATAATAAATATTCTGCCATTTCAAAGTTAATTAAGTTAATTTTTTTCTCAAAGTCCCACTTCTATGATCTAGAGTATGAAAATGTATGGTTTGGTCAAAAGTTTATTATAAAATATCTTTGCAGAGCACGTTGAGCAACTCCATTATGCGAGCTGGTTCGTATGTGAAGGTTAAACTTTGAAGGGGTTTGGAGTTTACAGATTTTAACTTTGCTAATTTAAATGATAGATTAGAGGAAGTACTGCTGTCTGCTTTGCCATAGCATACAGTGTAGGTCAGATACTGCTTCTGTGTAATTTTTTGGCGGTTGTGTTTGTTTACAGTATTCAAATCTGCCATTGTAACTTTTTTTACGGGTATGCCTGGAATTGGGGTTGACTAAGGAGAGTGTTAATCTATTTAAATGAACTGGTTACAGCCATAGGAGAAGGCCTGTGGTGTTTTCAAGGCTTCTCAGCCTGAAAGTGCCGCATAACCCTTTTAGGTTGCATAGCAACAGGCTCCTAGCAACAATAATAGATTGAATTTCCAATAGTGACCAGGCCGGATGTAATAATAAAGCAAGAGTACAAACAGTTGTCATGGTTTTCTTTTCACAGTAAACTAGTGTTGAATTTGGGGAGATTCTGTTTCTGAAAGTGGTGAACCTCTTTGCAAAATGAAGGTAATCTTGAAAATTGTGGTACCGAAACCCTGACAAAGCTGCTTATAATGAATGACTTTGAAGTCTAGTAGTTGGAAACACTGGGAAAAACAAAGCAACACTGAATTAGTTGTTAAGGAAAAAGAATATTTAGTAACCACTTTAAATTTCTTTTAAATCTCAACTTCTTTTATAAATTGGCCTGTACTGGATCTTCATAGAAACCCCTAGCTGCACCAATATACATGTTGCTCAGAAAAGTTTGGAAATACCTTGTCAGTATACTGTTAAAAGGGGCAATAAGTAAAACTGAGTAACAGATTTGTTTTATATCAATAATCTGTCAGTATTTCATATTTTCAAGACCTGTTATGTGTGAAAGGTACAAATACATGAACAAGCAAGTGACTTGGGATGAGAGGCAGAAATCAACTCACAAAATAGTAATAGTTGTAATTCTGGATGACTGCATTTCAGTGTGAATGTTGTGATCTGGCTAACAGTTGAATATTTTAACACTGGTTGTTAAATAAAGATATAGATGGACACTAGATTAACACCTCTTTTCAGTTCCTGTGTCTGTTTTTGGGATGGAATGGAAGTGTCACTATAGTAAAGGCCAGTTACTTTAACAAAAAGCCCAAATTAGTAATTTGTAATCTGCTATATTCCATTAAGATGGCACCCTTTGTTTTCTGAATAGATAACAGCTGTTCTAAGAGTATAAAACGTTCATCTGTAGTCACTGATAACAGCAGCAACTCTAGGGGCTGCACAGTATAGGAGAAAAAAATAAAATTAAACATTTGGAAGTTACAGACTTGACTTGAGATGTTTCACTGGATTTTGATGTTGCAGTATGTTCAGATGTTTATCAGCAGCGTTTTATTGCAGGAATTTTAAAAACTGAATTCTGAAAAAAGCTTTTATTTTCAGTGGAACTCTTTAGGCTCGACTGGAGATAGTGTTCTCCATTTTAACTGTTAATCTCAGCGTTTTGATCGAATCACAGAACGTTAAGGGGTTTGAAGGGGCCTCAAAGACCATCTAGTTCCAACTCCCCTGCCATGGGCAGGGACACCTCCCACTCGACCAGGTTGCTTAAGGCCTTATCCAGCCCAGCCTTGAACATTGCCAGGGTTGGGGCATCCACAGCTTCTCCCAGCAGTCCCAGTGTCCCATCAACCTCACAGTAAAGAATTTCTTAGTAAGTTTTTCCTCATTTGACACTAGATTTCCCATGGTGAAGGGTATTAGTATGCTGACAGAGAGATATTTTGGATATATTCAATGAAAGAAGATGCATTTATGTGATTGTGTTCAAAAATTGAGTTCTGTTATTTGAATTGTGGGTTAAACGGTAGTCTGAAAAACATTCTGAATTTGTATGACGTTCATAATTTAGACTGTCAACTCATTTGAACTCTTGAATTTTAATGCTTAAAAATTATTTAGGAGTGTAATCTAGTCTGAGTGTGACATCTGAGCAAAAGCGTTTCACTAATATTTGTGGATTGCTAACTGATTTTGTGCACTACAGAGAGGTATTTATGTGGTAAAGGAACTACTGCCACAGCTGGAGAGCTAGCAGTTTGAAATATTTAGTAGAGTTAGAGGTTTGTAACTTAGAATAAGGTTAAAATCTGATAATGAAATTATAGCTAGGATATAGAATGAAGAAATTTGAAGATACAGGAACATACCTTTTACAGTGTTCATAGATTATGACTATTAAAGGTATTTTTACTGAGAATTGTTTTGTATAGTACAGTTATGATATTTTCAGAGAATTCTCAAGCATATTAACCTTATATTGTAACAAATAGTATCTAGTATTTATTATGGCAAATACATATTCTTAAATCATGTAGATTACAATCAGAATTTCTGTAAGAATGTAGTTTACTTTCCAGAAGTGCAGTCATTACCTTTGTTCAGCTCCCTGTGCCCCTTCCCCTACGCAGCTAGATTTCTATGTATTAGTGCTTGTTTTTACTTTTAGACCCGAGATGTTGTTTAGAATAGTTACTTACTAATATTGTTCTTGTTGGGCAAACCTAAATACCTGGATTTGCAGGTTAAGGCTTCTACTTCATCCAGCCCTAACCTATCAGGCTGCTTGCCTCAAAATTTAAAAACATCAAAAAAACTCCTTTTCCATTCAAATCAAGGGAGCAGAGGTTAGATATTTGATGCTGTGCCAGATATGATGGTAATGAGTGTTTCTTTGCTTCCTGTGCTGTTAGGGGAGTTCAAGTAAAACTTGCATCTGGAAAACATAGCCTGCATTTCTTAGAGCTTACAACTTTTATGAAAGACAAAAAAATTATTTAATATAATAACTAAAAACTGAAAGGACAGAAAACCGATCGTAGAGGCTTGTAACATGCAACAGTGGAAAATCTTGAGGAACAAAAATGGAAGGTGAGCAAAAGAGAAAATAAAACACTCCTGATTTTATTTATTTAACTGTAATAATATGTAATTTTAGGAAATTCATTCAAGTGTTTGGAAATATAAAAAGAAAGACTGGGAGGAAGTAGATCTCTGAAGTTTGAAGGACAATAGAAAACAAGAAGTTTGGCAAAATCTGAATTGCCATGAAACGTAATGTATTGTGGCATGGTATTGTGTGTTTACTCCTATTTTTTTCTAATTAGAGCTGTTGATATGCAAATTTATTTTCAGAATTTTCCATTTCATATAAACATATTCTATTCTCATATTGATTTATTGTAAGAACAGTTACACTACAATTTAGTCTAAGAAGTCAAAAAGATTATTTTTTTGTTTTATGTCTGTAAGTTGAAAAGCATAGTTTGGAATAATTGACCAGACACCAATTCTGCCAAACATCTCATCTGCTTTCTGTTTATTTTTTGTAGTGATGTCTTCCTTTTCTCAATACACTAATTATGACTGGAATAACAAATACAAGCAATAATGTTGGTTTATGTGGTGTTACTGAAATGCTGTGTAAAATTACAAGATGTTTTAAAATGCAGAGTTTTTTTAATGGGTAAAGAAAGAGGCTTAAGTAGCGAATGCTTCCAAGCAAAGAGCTGTATTATCATTAAATGTAATTGTTGTGTGAAAGACTACAAGACCTAAGTAATTTCGTGGACTTAAGTTCTATTTATATGCTACTGGAGCATGGTTGAGTCTCTTCTTGCATGAATTTACCCATATACAATATTCACTGTTTGATCGTACACTGTTATTTATGCCACATTTATCTGCCAAGAAGACTGAAGAATGTCGATGAGATGTTTTTCTGCTTAATTAAATACTTAACACCTAACTTAATAGGTCTACATCACATAAACGCAGCCTTTAATCAGATGTAAGTACAGAATGTTGTTTGTGCAGTGGACCTGAATTTGTGTGTTCAGTATCTCTTTGATACACTCGTGAAGATTTTAAAGTGACTTGTACTAGAAAGGTTGGTGTAGGAAGCTACTGTGCAGTATTCTTGTGAATCAGACCTGCTTTTGTCCAGAGAGGACAAAGACGTGCAAACCCAATCTTTGATGGTGACCTTTACAAGATGTAGATGGAATTTTCAGGTTATGAGATTTATGTCTGTTTATATGAGATTTATGTCTGTTTATATTTCTGGAGAGCAATTCTTCAGAATGCTCTTGTTTTACTTTTTTCTTTTTTCTTTTTTTTTTTTTTTGGCAAGTGTTTCCTTGTTGGAAAATTCTGAATTGCCTGAGATTAACAGATTTTCTTAGGTATTTTCTTATGTTTCTGGTAATTGGGAAGCTAAGATTTCTGTGGTATTCTGAGAAAAAAAAATTATTTTGCCATTTTTCTTCCAAATTCATTTTATATTGCAATAAATAAGAGAGTATCTAAGTAGTATTGCTAAATATTACACAGAGCTTTGCATTTATACTTTCATGTACTAATTATTTATGTTTCATTTGTCCCATGTTTTTAATAGAATTTTTGACGATTCTGAAAATGCTGACTATGATCATACAATCTTAAATGTAGCCCTTGGGGCTACCTATTTTGCATTTGTTATTGATGGGAAAGCTGTCATTAAGGACTTCTCTTTTAAGAATTTTACAGATACAGGGTGTGAATTGCTGTCTCTCATGATTTGAGTTTTGAAGCATACTAGAACAAAAAGCCCTGTATTTGGAACTTGGGTAATTTCTAGGTCTTTCTAGAAACACAGAAATTTTCTATTACAGTCATTGAAGGTGCTGACCTAAAAACCAAACCTTATTTTAATTTTCTCTTAGTTGATCATGGAATATAACTACCAAGCCAAAATCAGTCAGTAACATTAAGTTATTCATGCCTTGAGATACTATGCCATTCAGTTTTTACATGCATATGAGAATAATGGTGATACCACTGTACAGTCATTTACCTCACTGAAATAAAATATATTAAGCCTCTAATCATTAGATAAATAATACTGTAATTACTTGAAGGCTCAGTAGCTAAGCCTGTTTTTTCCTTTTCTGTAGAAGACAATCTCTTTTGAACTTGAAGGTTGCTTTGACATGACAAATGTGACATGAAAATCAGTGTAGTTCCTTTGAATAATTAATTGGCATGCCAATGCTCTTATAAAAGTGCAAACGTAGGATGTATCTGGTGTTGTTATTTCAAAATAATATTAATTTATAACTGCAGTAATGCTCACTGTAAAAACATGATGTTACAGGTTCAGACATACATCGGTTCTTTTAAAAAGTTTCAGTTCCTTAGTGTGTTTGACTGGGTTATTTTATCAAAATTCGTTAACATGTCAGTTGTGCCATGTAATTGAGTTTCGGAGGAAGGGCGGAGAGGATGTTCCCAAATAAATTACAATAGTATTTCAGCTTTCTTTGATATTGTTGTGTTGTTGTTTTTAATATCTGAAACAAAACCATTGCAGTGTTGAAAAAATATCTTTTACCAAATAATGATGTCTTAAGTGTTGAGAGTTTGACTCCCAGCTCGTACCCTTATTCACTTCTGGCTGCACACTACAGTTCTTATCTGCACTTTTCACTTCCATTCTGTATTTCGTCTTCAGTATGTGAGACAAATGTGTAATGAAAAAAGCAAGTAGTTTAATTTTGAGTTGAATCAGCAATCAAACTGTAGCTGTAGGACTAAAACAATGGTGATGTCACAGTCTTGCATACCCTGCAGTGAGTTTGATCACAAGAAACAGCTGATACTTGTAAAAAATAAGTTGCTTTCAACACTCTCTTAGGAGATTATTTAGAAGTAGAAATGTGTGGAAGGGAGGATAGGGAATGAAATGTCCAGACAGTAATTGAAGATAAGTTCTCTAGATGCACTTTAGGGCAGATCTGGTGGAAAAGGACGTGGTAAAGACCAAGCTATACAAGGTATATTCATCACCTTGGTCTTTATTGGTAAGATCTGCCTTCAGGAGTTGCAGATACCAGTGAAAAACTTGCGTAACACCGAAGGTTTGCTCTCTGTGGAGGAGTATTAGGTTATGACTATTTAAACAGGACATACAAAAATCCATTGGTTCAGGGAAAAGGCACACAGGAATGCTGAGGGAGCTAGCTGTTGTTACTGGGAGATCACTCTTGATTGTTTAAAAGGTCGTGGTGGTCAGGGAAAGTTCCAGGTGTGGAGCTGGGGATATGTGTTTTAGCTGCATTTTTGACCCATGCTTCTGTTTGTAGACAATTACCACAGAAATGTACTTGTTTTATGTATATTCTTACCAAAAATAACTACATGTTCTTCCGCATGTCTTACTCCATTTTATTAAACGTTTTTTTTTTTTCCCCCCCCAAATTAATAGATATCTAGTGTTCACTTTTGCTTAGGATTGTATTTTCCTTTTTGGTACAATACTGACTAAAAAGAGGTACTAGCACTGGATAATTGACCTATTCAGCTACCAGTTTTAGAAAACTTATTCCGAATGCAATATGATATGATTTAGTTAAAATGCATTCAATGCTGTTTTCCTATCTGGTTTATTAAAATAGCTTTACAGTAGTTTAGACTCTGCTAGTAAAAGACTAATGTAAGAAAGTAATTAAAGAATAGAATTGTTCATGGTGAGTTGGATTTCATTAATGTAGTCAGTTAAATACCTTAACCAATTAGAAAACCTATTGAGCTACATCTGAACTAAATGCCAGAGCATAGTGATAGTCTAGATGCTAAAGTCCGTGCTTTTCTTTAGTGCTGTTGTGATTAAAAACATCACGTCAACATACTTGTGGCTTTGTCACTGCATATCTTACATGACTGTTCAGCAATGAGCTTATTCCTCATGATTTGCTTGTAAAGGGGAAATTAAATTTTGTGGATTATACAGTTGCTATCAGTGTCCATTGTTCATCTGGCAATATTTGAATTAAAATTATTAGGTATGTGGGAATTGATTTATTGGTTGTAAACATTAACCAGATCTTATTTCCATAGGAAATATCTGTCAGGACTCAATTGTTACAGTCCTACAAATCTGTGAATAATCCGTTTTGTGCTGTATGGTGCCATTTCTCTACTACTGGATGTTATTACCGGTTCAGAGATGGGAAGGTGGATTGAGAGGATTGAATGGTTGAAAAGGCAAAGAGACACATCGAACATCATAAAAAAGAGTGTGGGAAAACAGATTACTGAATTGAAAGTGTCTCATCCCTTAGACAAGGATCTTCACTGCATGGGCCAGGACACCTGAGAGTTATTTTGGTTTTTCTAGCCTAGAGGTTATATAGAGAATGAAATGTCTACTGGATATATTGAGAAACTTTTTCTATGCCTAAGTCAGTGAAATACTTAGAACATGCAAAGCAGTAAATGGCTGTATGGAGATAGATGTTCATTTTGTGTATATTATTAGAGTCTACAGCTGAAGAGACTCAGTTCTGCTGCTAGCTCTGAATTCAACCCTCTAATAAGATGAATATAATCACTCAGGTATCACCGATTAGAGGGTTGAATTCTAAACATTCTAAAAAGGAGTGAGAAAAGCAAGAGCATTAGTATGTTAGTTGCATTTTGAAGAAATTGGTTAACATCAGAGATTTATTTTCATCATGTTGTACAGCACATGTCTTCTGTAATGATCTTGCAGTTGTCCAAATCAGCAAATCTACTCAAATGGCACAATAAGCCACCACAATTTGTTCTAAAATGAAGTTAGTAAGAAACCAAAGTAGAGTTTCCACGGACTAGAACTTCTAGGATTAGCTGCAGCTTAGCAACCTTCTTAGTGTATTAAAGTCTGTGTAATTCACATGTTCATAATTGAATTTCAGAAGCTAATGTAATTAAGGTAGTTTTTGAAGTTTATGTTTGTTCATGACTGTAACATAGCAGAGCTGTATGCATTGGTTTATCAGTTTGTCTTCAATGAGACTGTTGGAGTTGACCCTAGTAACATCCGCATAAACTGAATTTTAAAAAAGCAGGGTTCATAAGCTCAGTCATTGTAGGGGAACACTTAAGGTAGTAAGTTAACTTGATGGTCAGATAACTGCTTTATCAATATGGTCTAGTATGAGAGAGAAAACTACTCAAAACACTTAAAATGACATATGGGTAAGAAAGAGTATGTCAGTGATTATATTTTGATCTTCCATTATATTTCATTACTTTCAGATGTTTCATGTTTTAAAGAAATTTCTGCATACTACAACAAGAAAGATCAGAAAGAAGCAAAGTTCAATAAATATTTATCATATGGTTTCAAATTCTCTACAGGTTTCAGTCTCTATTGGTAATCATGAGAAGATGGGAAAAATTAGGTGATGGATTTCACACTGGCATGCATTTGGAGTTTGTAGTATTTCTAACAGGTGCTTGTTATAAGAATAAGGATTGGAGTCTCAGTCTTTTTTCAAATATCTCTACACTAGCTAATTTTATTTCTGTACACTTGGTGTTTAAGGTTTCAAGGAGTTTAAAGACTTCAACTTCCATGCCATTAACTGTTTAAGGATGGTTATGTAAATAACTATTTTGCTTTCTTTGTACTGCTTGTGTAGTTATATCATTTAGATACTATGACAGTAGTGGTGGTGGGCATTTGAGTTAGGAAATGTTAAGTTCTTATGTTTGGCGTTCTTTTCTTTGATCTTGCTTGGTCTTTACATGTAGACCCCAGTCCTGATTATTTTTTTAAGGTGAACTGGAATACCACTATGCCAATGCTAAACTGGAACTAAAACTAGACAGCATTCACTGTAGTAAAGATTTATCAGAAACCCTGGAGTACATGAACGAGTTTTTTAATTTAAGGGTAGGACAGAACACACTTTGGGGAAGAGCTATGCTTACTAAACTGCATCTCTAGATACTGGTTCTTGTAGAAAATGTATAGGAAGTATTCTTAAAATTGTGTGGTTACTACATTATAATATACTACCTACCTAGTTTTCCACACTGTTGTGGTTTTAGTAGA
>VYZT01061198.1:0-37232 GCA_013400735.1 Pomatostomus ruficeps
CCGCGCCCTTGAGGATCTCCAGCGCGCACTCGTCCCGCGGCGCCGGCCGCTCCCGCAGCACCTCCGCGGCGGCGCGCACTGCGCGCTCTGGGGGCCGCGTCAGCGCCGCGCACCCCCGGGCTGGGGGACAGCGGGGACCCCGAGAGACGCACCGGGGCATGAGGGGACAGCGGGGACCCCGAGAGGCACCCCGGGGAATGAGGGGACAGCGGGGACCCCGAGAGGCACCCCGGGGGATGAGGGGAGAGTGAGAATCCCCGGGAGCGCACTGGGGAATGAGCGCAGAGTGGGGACCCGAGTGAGTGTCGGGCTGTGCCAGCCTCTAATGTGATGTGGCGTGGGGAAATAAACGCCTTTTGAGGGTGTTTTTGGTGGCAGAGAGGCGGCAGCCCCCGGAGGCACCGCAGCAGAGCTGAAAGGCTGAGGCTGGAGGAGCCGGGGCGGGGATGCCCCTGAGCAGGGGAGAACAGCGCTGCTCTTACCGGTATCGATGAAGCCGAGGACGCAGAGCGTGATGGAAACGTTAATGCTCTGAAGGGTGAATTCCTGCCTCAGGGAGCTGAAAAATCCATCCAGGGCAAACTTAGTCGCAGAGTAGGGGACGGTAAAGGGAAACCCGACTTTACCTGGACACAGAGCGGAGTTCTGTGTTAGCACAGGAGGCTGCTCTGCCTGAGCCTCTCTTGCCCTTCATCAGGGAAGGTATTTTACCCAAAGGGAGGTTACAGTCAGTGAAGTGTCATCCTGGCACCTGAACAGCAGCGTTACAAGCATTCTTATTGGCTTCCAGCTCTTAGGGCCAGAGCCATGGCTCACACCTGTGCTCAGGGCATGGGCAGCCCACAGGAACCACAAATCCCACAGGGGGAGAGATGGAGCAAAGTTGAAACTCCTGTCCCATTGCCAGGGCACTGACCAATGTACCAGCTGTGGGGTTTAATTGCAGCGCTGGTCCAAACCAAAATGGGGCAGTTGAGTTGAGCAGAAAAAAAATTCCATCAGGAGAATCCCCAAACTGGCCTGGATGTGGGTGTTGGGACTGGGTTTGGTGGGGATTTTGAGGGTTAAGCAGTTATTGGCTCCGTTAGGATGACTGGTGTCCCTGTGCTGCTTCTGAAAATCGTCCCAGGCACCTTTTGAGTGACCCCCGTGTCCCCAGCCTGGGGCCACCCCCACTCACCTGCCATGGATGAAACCACCACGATGCTGCCCTCGCTCTCCTTCAGCATGGGCAGGGCTGATGTGGCCATGGCCACGTAGCTGAGGAAGTTGATTTCCAGGAGCTTTCGTACGTGCTCAACGTCCCCGTCAAAAAAGCCAAAGTAGGATGCGCCCACGTGGTTCAGGATCAGCATGTCAAGGCCTCCTGCAGGCAGAAAATTGGGCATTAGTGCTGGGGGGAGAGGCTGGAACAGCAAAACATTTCCTGGGAGCAGAATAAGTGCAATCCAAGGAAATTGGGTTTTTGGGTCAGAGCTGTGTTATCTCCGAAGCGGGGATACAGCCTGGATGGTGGCTGCCAGTAAATATTTTGTTGTGGTATATTTTTTTCAGTTTGAAACACAAATACCATGGCCCAGGGGAGATCACCCCTGAGCTGTCTGTGGGGAGGGAGAGGGAGGGCTCCACACGGAGCTGAGCTGGTGCGTGTCCGCAGCCGTGACCCCTGGCCGCAATGGCCGGGGCTGCCGGACCCTGCAGACCCCAGCACTGGGCTGATGAAATCCAGGGCTGTGACACTGCAACGGGATGTCAGGAGGCCACAGGGCTGCAATCGAGAGCACAGTTCAGTTTGAGGGGCAGGGCTGCAGAGGGCAGAATTAGGGGAGAATTTTTCCTGTCTCGCCCCATCTCTCCCACTTTTTCTTGTGTGTGGCCGAGGTGCTGGCACTGTGCAGAGCAGGTTGCAGACGTACCCAGCAGGGTCTGTGCCTCCCTCACCACGTGCTGAGCGAAGGCCATGTCCTCCATGGTGCCGCTGATGAACCTCGCCGAGGCTGCGCCCAGCTCCAGGCACCGCTGCACCACCTGCACGACAGCGCGGTCAGCATCGCCCCTCCCTGCCCCGGGAGCTCGCCGTGCTCTCTGGAGTGGGTGTCTGAGCTCCCTGTGATGTGTCCCCACCTTAAACCAGTGGTTTGGAGTTTTGGGAGTGTGTTTGGAGCCTTGTGAGCTTCAAAGGGAGCCTGGAAAATGATTCCTTGGGTGAGCGCATTACCCGAGGCAGTCTGGCTCCTTATCCGTGCAGGCTGAGCCGGGACTGCTCCTGTGCAGGGGGGCAGGGGCCTGTCTAGCGCTGCAGTGGAATGAGGGCGTGGGGGGATGTGTGTGCGGGAGTTCAGACATTGGTGTGTGGTGCTGGGTGTGCAGGAGGGGATGGCTGGGTGTGCAGGAGCTCCCACAGCACAGCGGTGGCTGTCACTGTGCCCAGCTGGGACCTGTGACCATCACTGTGCCTGTGGTGGGAGCTGTGCCGTGGATGTTCCTGTGCCTGTGGTGGGAGGTCACCCCCCCGTGTGTGTGTGAGCCCTGCTGTGAAGGTGAGGGTGCCCGTTGCCATTTACGTGCTGCAGCTTGGCCTCGGTGCGCGCCGTGACGAGGACGTGCGCTCCCATCCGCGCCAGGTGATAGGCGATCTGCTCCCCGATGCCGGTGCTGGCCCCCGTCACGATCACCCGCTTCCCTCGCAGCATCTCTGCAGACCCAGGGACAGTGATGTAAGTTATCCAAAAGTTATCATGCTATTAGAAAAAACCTTAAAACTAAAAAAAATAAATCCCTGCATGCCCCTCAGAACAAGCAGTTAACTGGGAGGAAAAGGAGCCTGTGAGTGCAGAGCATCCGGCCCCAGCAGGACTCTCCCATCTCATGGAAAAAGCTGCGGAGCCACTGCAGCTCCCCATGGAATACAGGGACAGCTCTTGACTCTTGCAGCGGCTTTTTCCACAGCCAGGACACGATTTATGAACGCCTCAACTACACTGTAATAAAAACAATCCACTAAGTGCATGCTCCAAACTTAAATTCTAACCCAAGCCGTGTTTATAAACTCTTTTCCTGCTTGGAGCCCTGTCCCTCGCGCCCCCCTGCCTCATCTGCCCCCTCAGGGGGTTTTTCTGCATAGCCCTTGCTCAGTTTGGTTTCAGATCTTTGTTAAAGCAACTTCCCAGTGCCCGGCATCACACAGAGGCTCGGCTGCGGCTTGGTCCGAGCTCTGCCCGGTTTCTATGCAAATCACCCAAATGTGACTGTTCATAGGTTTTTCCTTAAAGACAGATTCCCTTTGGATACTTACCCGGTTTGAAAGTGTCCCTCGCAGAATAGAACCAGAAGGCCAAAACCAATCCCAGGAGGGGAATGAGAATCTTTTGCAACCGACCCATCCCACTGTGGCGTCAGGAAATAAAGCATGAGAGAGAAGGAAGGAACAAAAAACCCTCTGCAGAGCTGCCCCTGAGGGAAGCAGCAACGTGACCATTTAAAAACCTGTTAGCAGAGGAGCTGCAGCTTCCAGAGCCCTGGCAAATCACGGGTGGGCAGATGGAGAAGCCACGCAAAGCCCTTGGTTTGCTCCCCGCGGCTCGGCCTGGCCGGCAGGGCTGTTTGGGTTCTGCCCGGCTCTTTTCATATTTCCTGTCCTACGTTAAAATGCAGAATTTTGCACAACACCCTGGAAGAGGTGTGTCTTCGCTGAGCAGCATCAAGTTTCACTTGGAGAACATCAGAGGGAGCCCAGTGCAGGTGGTTAAACATCGTCCTTAATTCCTGCAGGGCCTGGACACGGCTGTGACTGGGCTCTGGCTCTGGGACCCCCAGGACAGGGCTGCTCTATGCCCCAAGCAGCTCCATGCCCCTGGGATGCTGCCAGCAGGGACTCAGCGGCTCCCTGCACCCCAAAGAGCTCCAGAAATGCTCTGCTGAGGCACGGCTGAGTTTTCATCTCATTTTTTTCATCTGCGAGCAGGGACTGAGCTGAGTATTTTAGTTTATTACTGGCATTAGTAAAGCAATAATCTCCAACCTTTGTGAACCATCTGCAGCTGTGATGGGAAGGGATTGTGTTCTTTGGGCTGTGGGGACGGAGGCACCGGGGGACTCCAGAGCCGAGGCTGTGCCTGCCCTGCTGCTGGGGATGACAACTGTGGGGTTGGGGTTTTGCAAAGTTGCTGATAATAAAGGACTGAGATGTGGAATGTTTTGGACAAAACTGACCCTGGTTTTCCTGTCTAAGCGGTTTCAGTGCTGTTTGGTGAGCGGGGAGAGCTCAGGGCCGGGGCAGCTGCCGATCTGGCCCCGTTTGCTGCCCGCAGGGTTTGCTCCCAGCCTCCCCTCCCCTGCCAGGGTGCTGCTGCTCCTCACTCCCACTCGCGGCTTTTTCTGGCCTTGTTTTCCTGTGTGCAACTCAAGAACTTGTTTTTAACTTTTTCCTGGGGGCGGGGAGCACGGGCAGGCAGAGCGGGGCAGGAGAGGCTGACGGGGAAGGGTTTTCTGCTCCCAGCTGGTCCAGGCGTTGGCAGGGGCAGAGCCCAGAGCTGTGCCCAGAGCCCAGAGCTGTGCCCAGCCCGGGCCGGTGCCAGGGAACCCTGCTGCTCCTGGAACTCCTTGCTGGAACCATCCTGGGGGATTGCCCTGCTGCAGGTCCCTTCTGTATCCCCTCTGCTGGAGCTGTGCTGTCCCAGGGGATGCTCCTGTGCTCTGCTCAGGGGATTCTCCACGCGGTGCTGCTGGGAGGAAACGAATCCAGGAAGGAAACTTGTTCTGGCAGAAAACCGGGAGAGGGGAGCTCGGAGAGCCCCCGGAGGAGGGAGCGCGTTCCAGGGCACGGCTGAGGCTTGGGCAGGTTTGTGCAGGCAGCTCAAAGGCTCAAAAACACTTGGCAGGAGTTTGGATGCTGCTTCTTTTCTGCCATTTTTGAGTGATATTTGGTCAGGTTCAAACCACTATCAAATCCTGGTGAAATGCAGAGGATTTTTATTTTTCTTTCCCCTCTTGCTTTATCTCATAGGCATTAAAATACTATTTTTCTTACCCAGCTGTCCCAGTGCCTTTTACCATGAGCGCAGCCCTAATTCCCTTCTTTACAGCCAGGGCTGTCACGAGATAAAGGGCTGCCCTCAGTTCTACTTTCCTACTTGCACATCCTGCAGAACCCCATTGCTGCCACGGCTGCACTGCTCTGGAAAAATGCACTCCCAGCCCCAGGGGAGATGAGAGATTGTAGGATGGGCTTGGTTTGGTTTGACATCATAATTCTACACACTGCTGATTCACAGAAAATACTGGGATGTTTAAGTCATTTCTAAGCCCTACATTTGTGATTTTTTTCCCTGTGTGACCAAATTGGGAATTGCTGCCTTTGCTGTTTCATTGTTGGATCTGTGGCTGCTCTGAGCCTTGGCCGCTGTCCATGTTCCCGGTGCCCTTGGAGCTGCGTGGCTGAGGCTGATATCTTTATCTGCACCCCTAAATTTAGCCTGGCAGCTCCTGCCGGATCCAGTGTCCACACTGCAGCATCTCCAAAGACATTCAGCTCCTGCCTTTGAAGTGGCTGAGCTGTGAGGGGAGGGCGGCTGCTCCCCGGGGCAAGGGGCTGGATGACAGCTCTGGGCTGAAATCAGATCTTCGAAGAGATGGCTACAGACAAACACCAGATTTTGTGCCAGCTGCATTTTTCCTGAGGATTTAATGTACCAGGGAAGTGTCACGTTTACAGGTTGGAATAAACCAGATTCAGACAAGTCTGGGAATAACAGGAATCAGCCCTGGGGCAGCGTGTGGCTCTCCCCAGGAGAGATGTGCTTATCCCTCGGTTTAACTCAGCCTTAAATGCTCCCCCAGCAGCTCACCGAGGTGTTCTCACTGGTCCTGTCTCTGTGCCTCATCCCATCGGATTTCTCTCTGCTCTGTCCCAGGGTTTATAACTGAACTTTGTCATTGCCGTTCTCCCGGGGCTGTGGGGATGGTCCTGTGTGCCCGGGGCTGTGGGGATGCTCCCGTGTGCCTGGGGCTGTGGGGGTGCTGTTTGCTGTCCCTGGCACTGTTGGCCGGGCTGGGGTTGAAAGATGAGGAAGCTTTGCTGGAGCCTTTCACCCTTTACCCAGCCCCGTGCACACTGAATTTATTGGGTGGTTTAAATAAGGGTTTATGTGGTCATTGTGGTAAAATCAGGGATTAATACTCACCTCATTCACCCCCCTGCAGAGAGCCAGTGCTGTCTCCAGTCCCTGCAGTGCCGTGGGGAAGTGGCAGCAGCCAGGGTGACCCCTCGGCCTGGCCTGGGGGTGACGTGTGTTCGCTGACCACGCGGAGCCCGTCAGGGGCAGGGCAGGAGCTCGTCCCCTGCAGGACACCATTCCCCGGGTGGATGCCCGGGCAGGGCTGTGCTCGAGCTGTCTAATCCTGTGAGCTGACTTAGGAGCAGCTTTTCTGACAGCTCCACAACCCTCTTTGCTCTAAGCTCCTAACGCGGGGCTGGGACGCTGGGAAGAGGAGGTGTGGGTGGCAGAGTGGGCAAACCTGGGGTCTGGGGCCAGGAGGGGTGGGGGGACAGCCTGGGCAGGCTCACCTGGAGCCCTCGGACACCTCGGGACTCAGGGGCTCCCTCTCCTCCTTTACCAACTCCCCCTGTCCCACGGGGCAGGGTGGGACACCTGGAATGTGCAGGGGAGCCCTTGGGAGCTGAGGGGGGTTAAGAGCCCCCAGCTGCCCTGGCAGGGCTGGGACCCTCAGCTGGGTTTGCTCGGGTCACTGCTGGGCTCTGGCTGTCAGAGACTCAGGATGGACCAGACCTGGGAACGCCTCCATCCCTGACACAGCCGCCAGCACCCAGCTCCCTGCTTTCCCAGGTGTGCCCCAGGGAGTTCCAGCGCAGCCCTCCCTGTCCTCAGGCCCTGCTGTAAATGTGAAACCTCGCCACAAGCTGGGATTGGCAGGGACGGGGCAGGACAGGGGACACTCCCCAGCTGAGGTCTCCCTTCAGGCCTGAATTCTCGTTTTCCCATGAAACTTCCACTGGTATCGGTGAGGGGTTGGATTGTTCAGCCTTGCCAGAGACAAAGGGTGCTTGTGGACTGAATGAAGCACTTCTCAAAGGCAATTTTAAATTAAACTGTACTTTTAATTGAGGGAAAGGTACTTTAAAGCTGATTGAAAGCTTGAGCAGAGTTTTTGTGCAGATGCTGGGTAGGATTCCTTCCCCACTCTGGGCCGCTGGCTTTGTTTTGGTAACAGAAATAATTGTCAAAAAAATGAATTGTGGGTTATGTGTTATGAAAATGAAATTGTGAACTTCAGCCGTGTTCTGGTATTTTCAGGTCCTGATCTCACCTTGTGCAGCTCTGGGAGGGGCTGTGCTTTGGGCACTGGGGGCTGGCAGAGGTTTTTCATTTTCCAGTGTTTGGGTCAATTGCTTTGCTTTTAGCTGGAGAGTGGCGCATTGCTGGTGCATTTCATATTTCTGTGCAAGGTACTCCTGCTACTCCCCCTGTCCTGCTGCTGTGCCTCTGAGCAGGTAAAGAGGATTTTCTGCCCTGGTCAGGTCTGGCAGGGCCTGTTTCCCTGCCCTCCCCTCCCAAGTGCGGTCGGGATCATTCAGCTGTGGCTGCCTGGACACTTTATTTGACTGACAGGACATAGTCCCAAATGCAACAGATTCTTGCTAAGCCCCAGAACAATTTTCAAATAGGTGAAAGTCCTCGAAGGATTCTGGCAGCGCTCTGAGCAGAGCCTGCAGCTTGGAATGATTTCCACACCCTCCAGCCTGACTGTGCCATCTCCGGGCTTTTCCACCTGGGACACCCCTGGAAACCAGTATCGTTCTGCACAATCAGGTGTCTGTGGTGGCTTTGAGAAAGATCCCAGGAAAGGCAGAAGGGTTTTGGTTCTGTTTTTAAAGTTTTTAGCTGTGCAGGATTGCCGGGACAAGAACGGGGTTTTTATGTATTTTAAACCCGCTCTGTGCACACATGGCCGTGGCAGAGCCACAGATCTGTGCCACTGAACCCGGATAACCCCTGAAGTACAACCCCACCTCCAGCTCGGGGCATGTGGCAGCCGTGTGACACAAATATCACCTCCTCCCCAGCTGCCTGAGGGACAGAGAGCACAGATCCCGAACAGCCTCCCTGGGGTGTTATGGGGAGGGGGAAGCCCCCTCCTCACTGTCCCCTGGGTCCCCCCAGTGCCCCTCAAAAGGAGCAAAACCTCTTTGCAAATCAGCACAGGAAGGCTTTGAAAATCAACGCAGCAAGAGAGAGCACTGGTACCATATAAAATATTTATTGATCTTGCAAAATGGTGTAAAATGCATCCGTAAGAAAAATAAGAAACCATGCTGTGCGTCGTGCACAGGTTCATACCAACAAAAGGTATTTTTTCCCACTGCTGCACAGCAGCAAATATAACCCTTCATTCTGGCGAGTCTCCCACGTGCAGTCTCCTTCAGCCGAGCTTCTCTTCGTGCTGGAACCACCTGGGCGGGCAGCGGAGTCTCTGTGCGGTGCTCAGCGGGCGGTGCCGGCCTAGGACGCGTGGTGCCGGGTCACCAGCGCTCTGTGCAGCGCCGGCGGCGCTTTGCTCTTGTCCAGCACCAAATCCTCCCGTGTCTGCGGCAGCCGCCGCTCCCGGGGCGCCGCGGGCTTCTCCTCCTCCTGTGTCCTGCCCTCGGAGCTGAAGGGGCTGCACACGGTCTCCACCAGCCCGATGACAACCCCAAGGAACGCCAGCACGCTGCCCAGCATGTACAGCTTGACCATCTTCCTGTTGGGCTTCTGGCTGAGCATTTCCTTGGCGAAGGGGATCAGCTCGTGCATGGTTTCCATCCTGGTTTTGCAGCAGCGGGTTCGGATGTCAGTTCTAGGAGAGGAGAGAGGGACGTGAGTTCAATCTGCTGTGCTGTCAGAGCTCCCCGGGCTGCCTGAGCTCCCCGCAGACCCCCCGGCCGTGCTTTAAATGGGGACTGGGGGATTTTAATGAAGGTTTGCTTCAGAAAAACGCGTCCAGCCTGTCCCCGCGGTGCCGCAGCACAGAGCAGCCCCTGCCCAGCTGCGCTGCGGCCAGGGGGACACAGCCGGTGCCACGCGTTCTGCACAGCGTCCCCTATTCCATCCCACAGCGTCCCCTATTCCATCCCATCCAACCCCAGCGCGTCCCCGTCCCCTCGCAGCCCCGTCCCCTCGCAGCCCTTACCAGCGGTGTGGCTGCGGGCTCGGGCTGTGCTGTGAGCGCTGCGGTGTCGCTGCGGGGCCGGGCTGTGCTGTTGCTGTCGCTGTCGCGGCCACTCCGCTGCAGCTGCTGCCCGGGGCCGCCGCCGCCGCCTTTTATCGCTGCCGGGGCGGGCGNCCCCCTCTTTAAATTATTTTTCTTCTTTTTTATCTCCTTCTTCCATTTCTACTTGTGTTTTCCCATCCCTCCTTCCATTTCTCCTTGTGTTTTCCCATCCCTCCTTCCATTTCTCCTTTTTCTCTTAAAAAACTTCTATTTTACCCTCCTCCAAACCACCCCCCCCCCAAATTGTCTCAAAGTCTAATTCCAGAACCAGAGACCTGATACCTGACTCGCTGTGCAGCTCTGTACCTGCTTCTGCAATAAAATGTTAGTAGAAGCTTTCCTGAGTGCCTGGCTGGGAGGGAGAGGGGCTCTGTCCATGGCTCTCATAGTTTGGATCCCGGGCTCGGGGCTGTGCGAGGCCAGTGCAGCAGAACGTCCCTGCCTTGCTGCCCATCCTGGCAGTGAATTGGTGAGAAAACGCCCCAAGTGTCACCCAGGCCAGGGAGTGCCCGTGTTTGGGACCATTAGCGGGTGATTGTGCAGTGTGTGACAGCCCCGACTTCCTGGAGGTGAGGGAACATCTGGAAACTCCAAAGCTGGAGGAAATTACATCAATTTAATGCCCGCTCTTCACTTTTCCTGCGCTCGATGCTGACTCCGTCACCCATTCTGTGTCACTCCTTGTGTCACCTGCAGGACGGTGCTGGTTCCATCCCGGGCAGCAGCAGGAGGCTGTGCTGCCGCTCTGCTCGCCTGGATTGCAGCCAGGGAGTGTTGCACCAATAACCCCCGGCATTATTGATGATGCAAGAACGATTGCATCATCATCATCACCACCAGCATCACCTGCTCCCGCTGCAGGGCCCGTCCGAGCAGACCCTGCCTGGCTGCAGGGACCCTGGGTGTTCCAGCCACATCCCAGCAGCTGTGAGCTCTGAGAGCTGCTAAAGCCACGAGAAGGTGCTGGCATTTACAGCTTTTGATTTCGTGCAGCAGATGACGGACTCTGGGACAGATTTCTTGTCTGATCCATACGGCTGAGATGCTGGGAATTGCTCTGCCAGGGCAGTGTATATAAAGTAGAACAGGAGTTGATGTAGTAGCAGTTTGAGGGAGAGGTTGGTGTGTGTGGAAAGGGGTAAAAGCTCAGAGGGAGCCTTCCAAGGATGCTGCAGGGGAGGCTGAATCCTCTGGGCAGGCACAGCCCCGGGGTGGGCAGGCAGCCCCCGAAGCACCAGGGGATGAGCGGGGTTTGTCCTCACACCGGGGAGGGAAGCTGGGGAGATTCCTTTGCTCCCTGCCCCGCACAGCGAGGAGGGGGCCTGGGGCACAGGGCCTGTGGGGGGATGCCCTGAGCTGGGTTTTCTCTCAGCCCACGCAGGGGAAGCCTCTCTGTGATGTAAAGAACTTGTGCTGGGCACGGCTGGGTCTGTTTGTCCTTCCTGCCTGCAATCCTGTGGGTGAGGAATGTCCTCCCTTCCTCCTTTCCTTCCTCCCTTCCTCCTCCCCAGGCACTGATGCCTCACACACCGCTTGGTTCCCTGCCCACGGCAGTGTGGGCGCTGCTGACCCGCCCCAGAAAGGGACACGGTCCCTGAATTTGTGGGGTTTTCCCGGTGCTGGCTGCGCCGTGCCGAGCCGAGGGGGTGTGTGGAGCTCTGAGTCACCCCTCGCTCCTCACATCCCGCACGTCCCGGCCAGGCTGGAGGCTGCCCCTGCCCCCGCAGCAGCACAGCGCTGCAAGGAAATGCTTCTGGTGAAAACGCGAGGGTTTTTTGCATGTTTTGAGTCTGCTTAGGAAATTGTATTGCAAGACTGGCTGTAAAAGTTGCTAAAGACTTGTCTATCCCTCCTCGGCGTCTGGGGTTTTTTACTTGAAATAAAAGGTCCTTATCTTCCCTGCCAACTTGGCAGCCGAGGTCGCGGCTGACTCCTGCATTCGGGCTGCGTTTTTTCTCTGCTGCAGCGCTCAGAAGAGTGAGCACTTCAGGGGCGATACTGGAGGAGACAGCGAGCAGACAGGGACAGTTCAAGGTCACCGCTCCTCCCGCCGCCTCTGGGGGTCATCGTGCTGCCCCTGCCCCGCTGTCCGGGCCCTGCTCACCCCGGTGGCTGAGCTGCACCCGCTCCCTGACACAAAGGTCACTGGGTAGTGTTGGAATTGTGACATTTCACCTAAAAAAGGGATTTTTGGTTGTTTTTGGGTTTTTTGAGGCAGGGTTTTTGTTGCCTGCTGAACCTTATATTTGCAAGTATTTTCCTGAGGGCTGGGAAGGGTGATTTTGTTCACTGAATACTGATGGAGATATCCACGCATTTCCAAAGTGCCAGGAGCTGGAGCTTTTGGGGTGACACAGAGTTCAGGATAATTTTGAGCATTAACCAATCAGCTGATAGTCATCTGTGGCAAACGCTTCTCCTAGCAGCACTCAGATTGTGTTGATCTAATTAAACAATATTTAATTCAATTTAGGTTTAGATTTCAGTAACAAAGTCTGTGCAAGCTCCTTGTGCGGACATTTAAATTGAATTAAGTGTGGATAAAACGATTAATGATTAACACTATATTAGACTAATTTTAGCTGTCCTAAATCTTATTTAGGAGAGTCTGTAGGAGGCTGTTGTCAGGTTTAATCGCAACTTTGATTAAACCGGGCTTTGTGGCTGGGGGAACCGCACGGGTTTAACGTCATCGGGGGGAAGAGCTCTGCCTGAACTTCCCAAGCAGCGTCAGCAGCCGAGGCTTAACCTCAATCTGGTGAGGGGCGGCCGGGATGTGGCAGCTCGGGGATGATGCTCCGGAGCCGCCAGCCCCGGACAATCTGCTCGGAGTTGCTGTGCAGGAGGAGGGTGCGGGCGGTGCTGAGCTGCAGCCTCTCGGCGCCTCTCCCAGACTGAAATCTCGTCCTGGCCAGCTCGCTGTGCACGGGGGTAACCTTGGCGATGCACCTGGAACGGGAGCTGCGGGCGGACGTGCGGCGAGGGGAGCGATCCCAGCCCGGGAGGGGCCGGGGGCTCAGCTCCGCTTTCAGCTGCCCGGGGCTGGCAGGGGCACGGCAGGCGCTGGGCACGCCGAGGGTGCGTGAGTGCTGCCGGCTCGGGGAGGAGAGAACTGCCCTGAAAGGAGCTCGGAGGGAAGTGGAGCTGCCCCTCCTGCCAGAACAGCTCCATAGGAAGCGCCAGGATATTTCCAGGACAGCTGATCTGCTCGGGCACAAGCTGCTGTAGGTGGAGTCACCCTGAGACACTCGAGGGAATAAGGATAGAAAAAGGAAAGGAAACCCTGAAGCCCAGCAAGGCACGTTAAAGATCTGCCCTGTTGAAAATGAATAAAATAATACAGGTTTGGTTCTCTGGCTGTGCCTGCATGAGCTGGGCCCCCAGGAGTCTCCCCTGGGCTGTGACAGCACAGAGTGAGCACAGCTCAGCAGGGACGTGGCCACATGGCCGGGCTGTGGTGACCTGGTCACTGGTGACCTGCTCTGCTGGGTGTCTGAGGAGCAAGTGCTGCCCCAGACACGTCAGGCACAGCCACAGGGACTTTGCTGCTTGGTTCCCAATATTGCCCCGTTTTGTGCAGCTTTGCACCCGGGTTCCAGACAGCCTGGCCACGTTCTCTTGTCTCAACCCAAATTTTATTGTTCTTCACTTCATATTATTTACAAAGGAGAAGACATCCAAACACAGTGAGCTCGATGCTTTTGTGTGAGAATTGTGAGTCTGGGGGCCCTCCCTGACCCATTCAGGAGTCCAGTCCCACCCTGAGTGGCAGCTTGGCCTCGATGGCCACTGACAACCCCTTCCCACCAGCCCGGGCTGTGGCTCTGGGCTTTGTAGGGTTGTGGAGAGGAACTTGAGACAAAACACTGAGCCAGCCCATGCCTCTGGGTGCCACTGCCTGGAATGTGGCACAGCAGCCCCTCCGTGGGCTCAGCAGGCTGGGCTGGTGCTGCCTCATCTCCCACAAGCCCTTGAGGGGACGAGGGTCGGGCACTGCTGGACTTTGCCTGTGATGAGCGTGAGCTCTGCGGGCTGTGCTCACCCTGCAGCCTAGCTGGGGAGGGAGCAAAGGTGGGACCAGATCCTACATTTTACCTGGGCAGCCCAAACCCCTGCACAGCCAGGGCCGTGTTCTGTTCCATCCCAAACCCCCTGCACAGCCAGGGCCATATTCTGTTCCATCCCAAACCCCCTGCACAGCCAAGGCCGTGTTCTGGTTCCATCCCAAACCCCCTGCACGGCCAAGGCCGTGTCCTGTTCCATCCCAAACCCCCTGCACGGCCAGGGCCGTGTTCTGGTTCCATCCCAAACCCCTGCACGGCCAAGGCCGTGTTCTGGTTCCATCCCAAACCCCCTGCACGGCAGGGCCGTGTTCTGTTCCAGCACTGGGGGAGGCACGAGCTAGCAGCCAGGAGCAGCAGAGCGTGTCCTTCATGTCAGTCATACCCAAGGAGAATCTGTAGCTTGAAGGGGGCTCCTAAATGCCCTGTTAGTTCAAACTCCTGCCCTTGATGTTGCAGGGAGAGGCAGCGTTGCTGGGGGGCTGCTGCTGGCACCAGGGGTGCAAAGACCCCTCCACTGCACCACCTGGAAAAGCCAAAACCCTCCAGAGGGGAGCTGGATGCTTTCCTAATGGAATATTTTCCTGTTTAGAAAACGGGGACGTGACAAAAATAACGCTGTTCCCCTGCAGGGATAATTTTATCAAGGTCCCAGTGGGAAGCAGGCGGAGTCCAGCCTGTGCCCTGCAGCTCTGCACTGAGTCCCTGTGTGCTGGGGGAGGCTGTGCAGCCCAGAGCCTCCTGCTCCTCGGGGGACACTGGGGGATTCTGTGCTGACCCATGGCGAATCAGGGCACAGGGAACTCCGTGGGGTGGATGAAGGAGCTGGGGGGAAAAAGGAAAACTCAGTTGAAGGGCAAATCCTGAGCTTTGCTTTGCTGTACAGGGGGTGTGTGGCTCCTGAAGGGATTTGGGCTGGGGCTGGAGCAGGTCCCGAGCTCCGTGCCGGGCAGAGCTGCCCCCATGGCAGCACAGGCTGTGTCCCGCAGCAGGCAGGGGCTGCAGCAGGCTGGGGTCACGGGGTTGCTGCACTTTGGAACCGGCTCCCAGAGTTAATGGAGTTTAAACCTAAAGTAGGTCAGTGGCATTTCGGTTCAAAGTTTTATTTGCTTTCAGAGCAGGTTTTCAGAACACGAATCGGAATTTCATCAGAAATTCCTGAAACGCTTTTAAAGATCATGGTAATTAGCAAAGCTGGTGTTTAAAATCATCTCTGCTGGAATAAGGAGGTGGTTTGCTGGTCAGGTTTGAATTAAAATGGGAAATGAAAAGATTAGGTGGAGGAAAACCTGGTTTATTACTGATGTCAGTAATCTTGCAACTGAGAGATTTGTCAAAAATTACAACGTGAGACAGAATTTAACTCTGCACAGGTACAGCATCACCTGGGGAGGAGCCTTCCTGTCCCTGCCGAGCACTGCTGGGCTGGGAGAGAGATCCTGCCTGGCACAGCACAGCCCTGCAGCCAAGGCTCAGGTTGTCCTGCTCACAAGGATGTCCCTGGGCACGAGGAGGCAGCAGCTCTGTGCCTGCAGTGGGAGCAGGAGCTCCTGGGCTGGTGCTGCTCTGGTCCTGGAGATGTTTCCTGCAGAGTAAAGTCCCCAGGGCCCGTCAGCGCAGGGGATGTCCCGTGACTCAGGGCATCATTTCCTGCGGCAGTGAATGGTGTTTGTTTTCCAGGGAATGTCTCGCCCAGCCCTCTGAGGGCTGTGGGCACAGCCTGGCACAGGTTGGCACAGGCTGAGCTGGAGAGGCACTCGAGCCCGCGAGCATCCCCTGGTCTGTCCCGCTGATCCCCGATTGCTCCAATGCTACATTTCATTTGTTGTGGTGCATTTTCACCAGCAGTTGCAGTCTCCATCTGCAGCAGATTCCCTCCCTGGTGGCCAGGACAGCACTGGACGAGGCGGCCTGGAGCTGTTCCAGCCTCAGCCTCCTGGCTCCCATCAGGGCCGGGGCTCTCAGGGACCCCCTGCCCCAGCCCCGCTGCTCCTGAGCACCCACCCGTTCACGGCTGATTTTTCCCTTTCCCGTTTTTATTGGTTTGCAGTTGATGTTCTGTAAATGAGCCTTTTCCTGGGTTTTGTTCCTGTGTGAACAATTGTTGAATTGGAGCCTGGACTTGCTGGGGATGTTTTACGTGTCTCTGGCGAGGCTGGGGTCGGTGGGAGCGCTTTGCACACTGAGGGGTTTCACTGTGCGGGCTTCGCTCACCCCGGCGTGCAGGAGCCGTGCCGGCAGCTCGGGGCACGTCCCATTCCTGCCTCTCTCCTTAAAACATTCCAGGGTTTCTTCTCGCTTCCCTTGGGCCGCCGGGGCGGAGGCTGGGGAGGAGGAATGCGGCATTACCGCATTGCTGAGCAGAGCAGCCAGGCAGGCCCAGGTGTGGCACACCTGAGCCGGGAGGAAGCTCAGCCCGGCTCTCACACGCTGTAGCCTCAGGGACGATATTTCTTTTTTCCCAGCTCTGTGTGCGCCCCGGCTCCTCAGCTTGTCATTGTGGGGATGGGAGGTAGGGGACACCAACAGCAAAGCGGCCTGGAGGCACCTGATGGGTCCTGCTGAGCCCCTCAGGATGGGAGAGGACGTGATTTTGGGGTTACTTCAGTGAAATACATGGAAAAGGCTCAATGCAAGTTTTTCTGAGGATGAAAAACTGTTTTAGCTGAAATTCAGTGCATTAGCAGCGCTGGAGTGGTGGTGGCTGCACTCCCAGCTGCCTTCACTCAACAGTCCTCACTTTAAACAGGTTTTTAGAAGTTACTTTGCTGCTGCAGTAAAATAATATTAATAAAGTTATGCTGCTGTTTCTGTTAATATTCAGGTAAAGCATCAGTGCCCATTGAAAAATGGCGAGGGCAGAGCTCTGAATTAGGTCCGAAGCAGGGGACGGGGGCTCCTCAACACCTGGGCATGCAGGTGGTACCCAAACAAGAACCATGTCCCTTAAGGGATGTCATTCTGACTTTTCACAGCTGCTGGGCTCACAGGGGTGCGTTTTGCAGGGCTCATCCTGGGCAATTTTGTGTCTCGAGGGATTCCAGTGCCGCAGCAGGAGGGGGATCTGCCTGTCCAGCCCAGTCCCTGCAGAGTGACACGAGAACATGCCTGGTGTGACCGTAACTCACGTGGGTGTCCCGAGCCGGGCTCTAGGCGATCGAGCTGAGGTGCCGGTGATGGCACTGCCTGGTGGCACTGCCTGCTCAGCCGGTGCCAAACATGACACACAAACCCTGCCCAGGAGGGTGGGTGAGCACTGGGGTGCAGCACCTGGGGCTGAGCCCAGCAGTGGCTCAGAGGAGCCGGGTCCAAGCTCCGCTGCAGCCCCGGGGGTGTGAAGGGAACCCCAGCCGGGCTCTCCCCGCTGCTGCCCTCTCCCTGCCCGGGTGAGTCGCGTGTGCGCTGTGCCCGTCTGGGAGCTGTCATGAGCCGTGCGCTGACAGGGTGTGGATGTCTGGGGATCCCTGAATCACTCCTTTATCATCGCTGCGCCCACAGGCACCTTCTCTCCAGGTGAGGCAGCCGCGCGTTAAAAGCCTGTGAGGATCAGCCGGCGCTCAGAGGCTCCGCTGCTGCCAGGGGGGACACGGGGACACCGCTGGGACCGCAGGGAAGAGGGCAGGTGAGGTTTCTGGCTGCTGGCGGTGTGTGCTGGCAGCATTTCCTTGCCTGGGCTGTCCCACGGGGTTCCTTTCCCTGCAGGAGCCACTCACAGGAGGTTTTTATGGATATCTCCTTTTCCTGGAATGAGACTTTGGGCCACTGCGCGACAAGTTGGGATCTGGAGTTGGCTCTGGAAGCGCAGGGCGAGGGTGGGGCTGGAGCACAGGGAGTGTGGGGTGCCTGGGAGGGGGCTGGGGGCTGTAGGGGGGTGTGAATGCTCCATCCCTTCCAGCCCCGACTCCCGCCTGGCACCGCTCCCTGAGTGCTGCCGTCGTGGGACTGGGACTCACTGCATTAGAGGCATTACAGGCAAATTCCGTTTGAGCATCTGATTTTCCTCTTCATTATTCTTGATTTCCCCCCTGTGTTATTCTGTGTAGATCAATTAAAAATGTCTCCCTGTGAAGTGAGAAGGAAGGTGGAGAAGTTGGACTGAGCTTTTGAGTGACATTTTCTGCTCCTTTCACTCACACTGTAAACTCTTCCCTAGGTGTGTCCGAATGGAGCCTCGCTGGCAGCTGTGGCCGTGGGCGTTGTTTGTGCTGCTGGGTAAGGCTCACACACGGTGCTCCGGGGGTCTGGCTCATGAAATAGCAACGCTCCTGGTGGGAGCTTTGTATGGGCAGCAGCAGAGAGCCTGGGCTTGGTCACGGTGCTGGGGGCTGGCAGAGAGCGGCTGCTGCTCTCTGTCCTGAGCTGAGGGACCAGGGGACACAACCAGGGCTAGTCAGTTCGATGGGCAGGGCACTGAGCATCCCTGCAGGGCAAAGAAGGGTTTTGGAAGTAACTCTCCATACAAAGCACCATTATTAAATATAAAGGTACCTCGGGAGCACAGCACCCTCCCTTTGCTGGCTTTGGGCAGGCTGTTTCCAGGCACGGCTCCCTGTTCGGTGACACTGGTTGGAGTTTGAGCCTCCCTGACACCAGCCCTGATCCCTTTTCCCACTGTTGCAGCCACTCCACGGCCCCTGGCAGCGCAGGGATCCTGCTCGCAGGGAGCCTGCTACCCTCCGGCCGGGGACCTGCTACTGGGACGAGCCCCTCGCCTCAGAGCCTCCTCCACCTGCGGCCTCAGCGCGCCCGAGACGTACTGCACACCCCACGGAGAGGTACAGCCTGCCCGCCCTGTGCCCACCTCCCCAGGGACGGGATCGCCTTCATCCATCCCACCCCCCACCCTTCCTCAGGGATGTGTTTGACCTCTCTCAGACCCGGCTGGACCGGGCTCTGAGCTGGCTGGTGGGAGTTGTCCCTGCCCACGGCAGGGGCTGGAATGGGATGAGCTTTAAGGTCCTTTCCAACCCAAACTATTCCATGATCCTGTGACTTGTCCCCCTTCCAGCCCTGCAGTGTCCCCTGGAGCTGTCTCTGCTGTCCTCATGGACGAGGAGCTGAGTGTGAAGGCAGTGACAGGGAATGGGCAGCAAAATTTCACTGTGAAGCACTGTGGGCAAAATATCCCAAACCCTCCTGTCCCTGGACATTTTAGTTCAGTTCATAACTTGGATTTTACTTGTCATTAATGGGAATGTTTCAGGGCTTTCACAAAGACTTGGAAAAGCTGCTAAAGTGAACAAATGTTTCCAGTCGCTGGCTGTGCGGGGGCAGGAGGTCCTGTGGGGGGGATAATGCTTCATCCAGCTGCAGATTCCCAGAGCTGCCACCGAATCAGTGAGAGTTTAGGGGTAAATCTGCCCGAGCTCAGAGCCAGGAGCTGCAGGGGTGATGTGTCCCTGGTGTGAGGACTTCCTAAAGCCTCTCTGTGGCTGCTGGTAACCCCGTAGCTGCCTTGGGAGGAGCTGCAGGGGTTCAGAGCAGGACAGGCAGAAAGGGATTTGGAATTGATGCTCTAGAGGAACGGAAGTGGCAGCCCCCAGTGGGGCAGCGTTTTCTGCACTGGATCCCAGCTCCGGTGCGTCACCTTCTCCTCGTTTTCGTTGCCCTGCAAAGTGAAGGCCAGGATGTGGCTGTGAGTGGATTTGTTGTGGAGCCAGTGGTGTTCTGGCTGGGCTGGAGGGATTTCCACTCATCCCTGAGCTCAGGGAGGGGGCAGCTCCCGGCCCAGAGGGGTGTGAGCATCCAATCCTCCTGGCAGCTGGGCTGGCTGCAGCATCTCTCCTCCCTCAGGTCCTGTTCTGGGCTGAAAGTCGCAGTCAGGCATTTCCTCAACTCCTTTTTTTGGAGCTCTCCTGCTGCTCCCAGGGATGAGGACTTTTGCTCAATAAATAAACCCCTGCTGCTTCCTGAGGCTGCTGTGGCCCATGGACAGGGGAAATGGAAGCAATTCTTTCTGCTCTGACTTAACGAGTTGTTCCTTCCCAATTCCTGCTTGTAGATGAGGGAAGTTGCACAGAGATGTGCCTCTGAACTCTTCATTTAGCACTGACTTTTGGCAGTGACTTTTATTGGACAAGGTGGCTTGGGAGGGCTTGTGCTTGGGAAGTGAGTGGGGACAAATCCTTGATTAAGCTGCTCATGCTGAGAGCAGCTGGAAGGGGCTGCTCCCTGTGCCTGGCCTTGGGAACTCTTAGTGAGGGGCATCGCTGTGATCTCTGCATCATCTCTGAACTGGAGCCTGGGCATCTCTGCTGCTGTGCCACACCTGGGGCAGGAATGAGCTCCATTAGGGAGTGAGGATCCAAGGATGAGCTGTGGGGGAAGCAGGGAGCAGGGCTGCAGTGCTCTCTTCCAGGCTACAAACCCCCAAACTGCTCCAGTTCATATTCCTCCTCCCTTACCTCACAGGTACCAGGGTTAAGGGGATATGGAACAATTAACACAATGTTGAGTTGGATTCTCCAGTTCTAGCTCTGGGAATGGGATCTTTGCTTCCTTACATTTTGTACCTTTCCTTTATTGAAATGAAAGATTCAGAGCTCCTGATAGCAAATCCCCTGGTTTCTGTTCTGCAGCTGTAATTGCTGATGGAGCTTTGATTATACCAACTCTCAACTTGGGAAAAATCCCCACGGGTTCAGCATTTCCTAATTTTTCCCTCCCTTTCTCTGCTTCCCTAATTTAAGCAAACTGAACTCGATTTCCCTCCTCCCATCCTATAAAAAGCAAGCACGTTTAATTTATAGACTCTGAGGACCCTTTTTTGGTTACAAGCTTTGCTCTTGTTTAGTTGCCAAATAGGTACAAATCTGGAGGTGGTTGTGCAACCCCAGCAGAGGGCACAGGACGAGGGGTTGCTGCCACTGCTGCGCTGCCCGGGCTGCCAGCGCTGCCCGTCTGCTCCCTGCTGGCCCCAGGGTCCTCTTTTGCAACCCTGGTGGTCACTCATCAACTTCAGCCTCTGCTCCATTGTCGGCCTGGCTCCAGATCCCTCTAACCTTGATACTTTGCTCTGCTGATTGCTCCATCCCTGGCTGGGGGCTCAGCCCGGTGAAACCCAAGGACGACGCTCAGCGCTGCCGTTTTTAGCCCAGGGCAGGGAGCAGAGAAGTGAAGGGAGCTGGGAACCAGGCAGAGCAATGGTCCTGCCTGGAAATCTCTCAGTGCTTGGGAAGCGCTGCTGGAGTCGGGGAGGGAGAGTGAGAGGGAAACTGAAAATAAAACAGGAAAATAAGCGAGGCTGGATCTGGAGTCTGGGAGGAGAGAGTCGGTGTGAAAGACTGTGATGGACTGAGGTGTGATTCAAGCCTCAGTTAGCACCTCTCCTTCTCTAAATATGGATCTATAATATATGTAAATATGTATGCTATGTATGTAAATATAAACGTATGCAGGGAGCTGTGAGAGGAGCACAGAGCAGCTCCACTGGTGCCTCCAGCCCAGGGGAGGCACGGAGGGGCTTTCAGACACCTTGAGCATCCCTGTGGGATCCCATGCCAGAGGAGGGACAGGAGGCAGGACAGGGGCAGGGCTGTGTCCCTGTGCTGGCGCTGCTGCCATTCCCTGGTCCTCCTGGAGCAGGCTGGGGGTGACTGTGGGTCCTCACCCTCCTCGGGAGAGTTCTGATATTTAAAATGTTGTTTGCATAAGGGCCAAGGACCAAGATTTTCTGCCTCCCTCACCTGATCTTTGTGGGCACTGGGTGGATGGGAAGGGTGGGAAGTCACCTTTATCAGCCCTTGTGCTGTGGTGCCACGGAGAGCAGGGGAGCCGGAGGAGCCTGATCCCTGCGGGAGTCAGGGAGGGAGACGTGAGCCCCTTGGGGCTCCTGGCACAGCACAGGGGTCCCTCCTGCTGATGGATGGGGGCAGCTGCCTGGCAGGGCGGCTCTGCAGCATCTCTGGAGCTCAGCACCGACTCCTCTTCGGCTGCTTCCAAAAATACCGGCCAATGTCTGCGGCAGGGAAGTGCCAGACGGATCTGGAGCGGAGCTGGTGCTGGCTGGGGCTTGCATCTGCTGGGCCACCTGCCTGAGTCACTCAGGGAGCTGGGAGCCCACCCCAGCACGCTGGGGAGGGAGAGCTGAGCCTCTGTGCCAGACCCACTCCAAGCTTTTCACAGGAAAAACGCATCCCCAAAATCATGGAAAATAACCGTGCCTGGGTGGGACCAAAGCAGGGCTGCCAGGTTTGGGCTTTTCTTCTCCACACCAGGGGTTTGCAGTGGATAATTTGTGCTCCCGACTGGCTGAAGGCAGTGCAGGAACCACAGGCTCTGCTCAGCGCTTATCTCAGCCAGGCATTCAGGCACGCCCTGCTCTTTGCTGCAGGGATGTGCCCCTACCTGCCGAAGAAAAAGCCTCTTTCCCATTATTTTCCCTCCTCCCTTCTCTGCATCTCATTCTTTTGGCCTCTCGGCGGCAGACTGGCGTGTGCTGGGAGACATCTCGTCACTGCCGGGCTGCAGAGGCAGCAGGACCCGTGCGGGGTGGGGGATAGGCTGGTGCAGGTTGGGGTTTGCAGCCTGTCATCCTGGCAGATTTCGGATGAAGTTTTGCTGATGTGAGAACAGGTCGGGTGAGGAAAACGGGCACCCATGTGCTTGCTTTTAAGCAAAGAAAAGGAACTTTATTTCCCTAAACCCATCCCTGAGGTTTGTCCAGCTCGTGTCTTGCTGCCCCCTCTGAATTCGGGGTAAAACCAGGATGGGGCTTTCAGCCCTCTCTGTGTTTTGAGCAGGACCTTGGAGCTGATTTTCAGTGTCATTTCCAGCCAGCCAGGCAAGGAAGGGACATTGATGTCACAGCAAAGAGAATCTCAGGCACAGGGTGGGATTTGGGGTGTCCTGGGCAGGGCTGGGTGCTGGATCCCTGTGGATCCCTTTCAGTTCCATGATTCTGTGGTGTATCTGTGTCCCAGAACTGAGTCCCAGCCCAGTTTGGTGAATTCCAGTTCCTCACTGGGAAGTTTAACCAGGATGGCAGAGCCATGGGAACTTCTGCTGCCTTTTCCCATGGAAAATGTAGGGATTCCTTCAGAGGTGTGGCAGGCCCTGCTCCAGGAGCCTGGCACAGCCACATCCTGCATGGGCTGCAGCCCTCGTGTGTTCCCAGCCCAGCTCCCTGGCATCCACTGAGCCTGGTTAAAAAAAAATGGGAAAGAGCTGGAAAAAGGTACGTGCTGGTTACTCTCTCCTCAGCGCAGCTCTGGGCTATCATTTTTGGTAATTCCCTCTGTCCCGAGGAACTTTGAGACACATAGGCACAGTTGGTGAGAGCAAACCCTGCTGTTGTGCAATGCAGGGGTTTCACAATTTACTCCGAGGACGTGAAATGACTTTGGCTTCCAGTGTTAATTTTAGTCTTAATTAAAAAGCCGAGGAAAGAAGAAAAAAATAAGATTTTTGCACCCAGCACAGCTCTGGGCTGCCTGGGGAGGGTTTGTCTCACAGCTGAAGAGCATTTTCACTGCCTTAGCACCACGTTAAAGCGGGATTGCAGCTGCCTTGTGGCTGCTGGGAGCATCGGTGTCCCCGGCTGTGTGAATGAGCTCACAACTATGCACGAGTCACTCCTAATGAATAATTTAGCCGAGATTAACCTTTCCCCTCCAGAAGGCCTTCCTTTCTCCTTTGCTAAGCACAGTCAGAACTGGTGGGAAGTTTAATCACCGTTGGCAATTGTTCAGTAGATTATTTCTGGGGATAATTCCTGCAGCTCCCTGACAATTTGCTGCTTGTGGCCATTATCTGAAATGAGTTCTGCCTAGTCCTGATTAAATTATTTGTGATTCTCGCTGGTAGAGCCAGGGAAATTGCATGATTATATATTTTCAGTGCTCTGTTTGCTTACTTCGCGATATTGTTACAAATATTGTAGTTTGCCAACTCCTGTGCTGGGGTATTTATAGCCAGGGAATGTAAAGATTGTGGGAAATACTATGGGAACAGATGGGTTCCAAGTGAGGCTCTCACAACGCACCCAGCTGGGGAAGGGCTCCCAGGCCTGGGACAGAGCAGAGGCAGGTCTGGGTTGTGTTAGGAATGAAACCACAAATTAATTTATGGAAACCACAATTAATTTTTAAAGGGGAAACCAGAAACTGTGGTGCCACTGTAGCCCAGTGGCTGCCACCTCCTGCTGCCCTCCTGGGCGCAGACCTGTCCCTCCCCTGTTGTCCTGAGTTTTGCAGTTTTTCAATGTTTCTCTTTGCTGTAGTACTTTCTCACGCATGCTGTTGTAAACATGGCCATGTTTTTGCTAACTGTCCTTGTTGTTTTCATTCCATTCTCCTAGGCGGAGACATGGGATGGATTTGTCTTTGACCAGTGTGATTGAGAGGTGGTAATTTCTACCTCCAATCCACCGTGATTTTTAAGAACATATAAACAAAGGTCAGAGGGTTCTGCCCTCTCTCTTTTGACTCTCTTTTGGCTCTCTCATTTGGCTCTCCTTTTTGGCTCCTCGGCCTAGTTCGGCTACATGTGTTTGTGTCCATACAGCGCGACATCAACACTCCCCCAGCCCCGTTTGGGGCTTGGGTTGGAATTTGGCTCCTCTGTTCCAAGTATCTCATGGGAGATTTTAGCACCGAGGTGGCTGCGAAGTGCTTCTTGTCACTTGTCACCACTGTCCCTGCTCAGTGCCTGAAAGCTGATCTTGTCACTGGGCTCCCAACATGCCCGAGTCTCTGGTGTCACCTGAGGCCCCTGCAGCACCTGCCAGCCTCGCAGGGTGTCCCATTGCCTCCCTGGTGCCAGCTGTGCCCCTGCCAGACCCAGTCCCCTCCTGTCCCCCAGACCCACTTCCCTCCTAGCGTGACCTTTCTGAGCCCTCAGCCCAGCTCCTGCCACCTCTGGCAAACCTGATCCCCCAGGCGCTGGGAGGTGTCACTGACACCGTGTCCCACTGCTCCCACCGTGTCCTACTGCTCCCTTTGGGAGGCTCCTCTGCTGCCCAGGCCGCTCACAGTTTCAGCTGTGGCCTCCCCGTGTCCCTTGGACGCTGCTGTGGGCTCTGGCACCATCTCCTAATTCATCATCACCACCCCTGGGCCCGGCCCTTGCCCACCTTGGCCTCCCCGGCCCGTCCCGTCCCCCTGTCCCCCTGGCCGCTGTCCAGCCTGTCCCCACTCCTGTCCCTTGTTTAGGCTCTTTCCTGCTCTCTTGTTCCTTGTCTCTCTTTCCTGCTGTTTCTGCCCCTTTCTGCCCCTGCTCAGGAGCCCCGCGGTGGCAGCTGGTGGTGGCTGCAGGGAGCATTGCTGCCTTAGTGACATTTTGGGTATTTGTTTGCTCCCGAGGGGACGGCTTTCTCCCGTCCCCACATTCCCTGTGCTGAATCTCGGTTTGCTCCTTGGATCACTTGCTCAAGTGAAGGGCTGAACTTTGAGCTGCTCGACTTCCCACCCCCTGGCTTCTCACCCACTGCTCGCTCCCGCTCTGCTCCCCGGGGAGAGCGCAGGGGCCGAGCATCGCCCGAGCTCTTGGATAGGAGAGAAAGGCCCTTCTGTTCACCAGGCAGCCCTGGGGCTCTGTGGAAAGGGCACAGGGGTCCTGCAGAGCTGCAAAGGGCTTTCTGTCGAGTCTTGGCATTGTGGAAACCAGGGGGGTTGCTTAAAAAACCGCAATTTTGATGGTTTGCCAAAAATCAATGTCAGTCAAAAGCATTTTGGGTTTAGTTTTTAGTCCATGAAACCTTGAGCTGTGATTTTTAACCAGGTGTGGAGGGGAGCGCTTGAGGCCTGTGTGTCATCAGTGTCACCGGTCGTGGTCCCTGAGCCCTCTCTAACCCAGCTGTGCTGATGCTCTTTGGTCCTTATCGAGTCCACCCTGCCTTTCCTCCTCGTCCTTGCGGCCTTTCCCCCTGGGTGCTGGGATGGTCACTCCCGCTGTCCCTTCTCTTGTAGTGGAGCATGAAATGCTGCAGGTGTGACTCGAGGCTGCCCCACAGCTACGGCGGGCACCGCGTGGAGAACGTGCTGTCCTCGGCCGGCCGCGCGCGCTGGTGGCAGTCCCAGAACGGTGAGAGCCACCAGGACACAAACTCCTGGCAATAACCCGCCCGAGGGGAAGGGGGAATGGCGCTGAGCTCAGCGGATGGGAAGGGAAGAAGGAAATGACTGATCTGACTGTTTATAGTCCCCGGTGTGTCCCTGTGACCGCGCCTCTGTGTGCCCGCAGGTGTTGAGCGTGTGTCCCTGCAGCTGGACTTGGAGCAGATGTTCCAGCTGGGCAGCGTCGTGCTGCACTTCAGGGTTTGTGTCTGTGGGCAGCTCCTCTGCTCCCGAGGAGGCTGCGGAGGGGCCCTGCTGGCTCCGTGGGTGGGGGATCTTGGGGCACAGCTCCCTTCGGGCTCCTGACAGGAAGCACACCAGGCTCCCCGTCCTTTTCCCCTGTTTTTTACGGCTGTTCCCATGAGAATGGGTTCCTTGGGGAGTGGCGGGGCAGGGTGGTGGGTTCTCATCGCAGGAACCTCTGCCAGGTGTGTGTGTGGTGGCTGCAGTGGGGTTAGCCCAGGTGTGAGGGACCCCGGGAGGTGCTGCAGGGGCTCGGGGCTGCTCCAGCAGCCTGCAGGGAGGAGGAGGAGAAAGGAGCTGGGCCTGTGGTGCCAGCCTGAGGTGCCAGCCCTTGGTGTCTCTGTCTGTCCCTGCCCGCAGTCGCCGCCTGCAGCGATGCTGATCGAGCGCTCGCTGGACGCTGGCCGGACGTGGCAGGTGCTGCAGTACCTGGCCTCCGACTGCGCCACCGCCTTCCCCCACGTGCCCCGCGGCCCCCCCGAGGGCTGGCAGGACCCCCGGTGCCAGGAGCTGCGGGGACACCCTGTGCACGGGGGCACGGTAGGGACTGGGGTTTGTGGCAGGGACCCTGGTGGGGTTGGGGCTGGGGTGGGGGCCTGGGCGGTGCTGCAGGAACCCGGGGGGGTCTTGAAGTCTCGTACACCTGGGGAGGGATGGGGCCTACGGCTCTCCAGCAGTGCTGAGGGCAGATTCCTTGGGAAGATCCCTGCTCCTCTGGCAGGAGAGCATTTGCTGCCCTGTGACAGGCTGGGTGCTGTGCTGGTGTTCCTGCACAATCCTCTGCAGCTCTGCAGGCTTTCCCTGTGTTAGGTGACGCTGTGCAGAGGCAGGTCCGAAGCACACGGGAGCAGAGAGCAGCTCCAGTTTCCTGCTTTCAACCTGTTTTTTATCCCTCTAAGGTGAAATTCAGTGTCCGAGACCTGGGGTCTACAATCTCCTCCTCTTACAGCCAAGCCATCGAGGGTAAATGATGGGCATCCTTCAGGGCTGGGAAGGGAGAGGGGAACGAGGCTCCTCGAGGTTCTCCCCACAGCAGTGGGAAGCGCTGAGCTGGGGTAACCCCTGGGGGAGCAGCACCCTGGGCTGCACATCCGGGGTGTCACGGAGCAGCGTTGGGTCCCTGCTGATGGCTCAGCTGCTGCTCTTTGTGCCATTTCCTCCTTCCCTTGCTCTGAGCCCTCCCCATCAATGGCAAAGAGCTTCTGCTGGGCACCCACTGCCCTCACAGCCGTCCCTGTCCCCAACAGAGCTGGGGCCCTTCACCAACCTGCGGATCAACTTCACGGAGCTGCCGCACGTCCCACGCCAGGGCTACCACGCGCCCAGCACCTTCTACGCTGTGACTGAGATGCAGGTGCTGGGGAGCTGCTTCTGCCACGGCCACGCCGAGCGCTGCGCCCCCGTGGGGGACCAGCACAGCACGGTGAGCCTGAGGTGCCAGGGGCTGGACAGCAGTGGGATGGCTCCACTGTCCCCCAGCAGCCCAGACACCAGCAAGGGTCACTCGTTGTCTCTGCAGCAGGTCCCCGGTCACTGCGTGTGCCAGCACAACACGGCCGGGCCGCACTGCGAGCGCTGCGCTGCCCTGTTCAACGCCCGGCCCTGGGCACCCGCCGAGGACAGAGACCCTCACGAGTGCCAGAGTACGGCCAGAGCCTCCCTGTCCCCAGTCCTGCCCAGCCTGAGCCCCGAGCCGCTCTCCTGGCTCTCTGGGGGGCTGGCTGGTGACTCGGTGCCTCGGCACCTTTGCTGCTCATGGGCTGCTCCAGAGCTCAGCCCCCAGTGCCACTGTGGGGCCAGTACCGGTGTCACTGTGTCACACAGGAGCCTTGGGCACCCTCTAGTGCCACTGCTGCCTCTGCCAGAGGGGTTTGCACAGTGCCAGCTCCAGCTGAGCCGCTTTCTGGGATTTTTTAGGATGCGACTGCAACGGTCACTCGTCCTCTTGCCACTTCGACCCTGAGCTGTACCAGGCCAGCGGCGGGGCCAGCGGGGGGGTGTGTGACCACTGCCAGCACAACACCGAGGGCAACAACTGCGAGCGCTGCAAAACCAACTACTTCCTCAACCAGCAGCAGGAGCTGAGCCACCCCGAGGCCTGTCTGCGTGAGTGACACCCCCAAACCCCCGCAGCGCCTTCCCAGCCCCTGTCCTCCCCCCAGCTTGAACGTTTCTTGCCCATTTGCAGCCTGCGAGTGTGACCCGGATGGCACTGTGCCCGGCTCTGTCTGTGACCCGCTGACGGGGCGCTGCGTCTGCAAGGACAATGTGCAGGGGGACCGCTGCCACCTCTGCAAGCCGGGCTTTGCCCAGCTGGCCGCTGCCAACCCTGCTGGGTGCCGCCGTGAGTACCCCTGGGACACCCCCTGCCCCTCCGTGGCTCCGAAAGGGACCCAGGCCCTGCCCAGTTTTGGTTTGGGGTTTTCCAGCCAAGGGCCCATTTTGTAAAGGTTTATAAAAGCTCCTTGTTCAGTCTGGGGGTGCGTTCAGCTGTGAGTTTAGCAAAAGGCACAGGGCAGGTGGGGTTTGGGGGGTGCAGCTGTATCTGAGTGTCCCCGGGGTGCAGGAGGTGATGCCACGCAGGGAGTGGGGTGGCACAGGGCAGTGCCGTGTCCCCCCAGGCCGGAGGATGCTGAGACCCCTTGGGTTCCAGTCCCTGCTGCAGCACTGAGGGGCCTGTTGGAGCAAGGTGCAGATCTCTTGAGCTCGGCTGGGAAGGGACAGACAGGAGAGTCTGTCCCCTCTCTGGGTGGCTGTGGGGTCCTTCGGGAGGCCAGTCTGGAGCTCTGTGCTCACTGGTACCGCACCCAACCTCTCCCTTTCCCGTTCCAGGCTGCACCTGCAATGCCCTGGGCACGCGGCAGGACGTGCCCTGTGACGATGACACCGGGAGCTGCTCCTGCCTGCCCAACGTGGTGGGCGCTGACTGCGGGCAGTGCGCGGCCGGGCACTGGGGCCTGGGCAGTGGGCAGGGCTGCCGGCCCTGTGCCTGCCACCCCCGCGGCTCCCGCAGCCCCCAGTGCAACCAGGTACCCCCCGGGCGCCTCAGGGTGACTCCTCTTCTTCAGCAGGGTTTCCTTTTCTTTCCCTGGGCTTGCTCTGGTTTTTCCTTTCCCAACTCCATGAGTGCTGCTGTGAGGACTCTTCAGGGCTGAGCTGCACAGCCCAGGGTGCCACGGCTGTGATTGTCCCTGCTGGGCAGCGCCTCACTGGGAGCTGCCAGAGCATCAAACCCACCTGCTGGGCGGCTCCTTTGTCCAGTCCCATCCAGGGGAACCCTCACAAAAGGAGCCACGTGTTCCCCAGCACATCCCACTCTTACTTTCCTTCTCCTGTTTTCTGGAAAACACCATGACAGACTATTCAGGAAAATGAAAGAAGGTGGTAATTATTGAGGCAAGATTAAGTCACTTTAACGAGTCTGGTATTTATCAAGGAAACCCTAATAAGACATCTTCATACAGGCGAGGGAAGTTAATTACGCTCATTTGTCAATGAAAAGCATGTGTGCCACTTCAGGCTTAAGAGGCAACTGGGAAAATTGAAGTTAAATGTGAAAAACCCCAAACCATGACAAATTCTAGGAGCTAAGATAGGTTCCAAACAAGTCAGCTTGGGGAGGAGACCTGAGATGGCAAAGCAGCTGCTCGTGGGTGACTGCTCTGTTTTTGAAACAAGGCTCAACACCCTCCTTGTGGTGCCGGGGCTGTTTGGAGCCTGTCTGCATCCTGTGCCTGAGCTGCAGCCTGGCACAGGCACCTCGGGCATGCCCTGGGCACAGACCGAGCAGAGAGAAGGGCTCTTGTGCTGGGTTTGGTGGTCAAAAGCAGCTGAGGGAGAGCTCTGCCAGGAAAGTGTCCCTGAAGCGTTCCCCTCTCAGTTCACAGGACAGTGCCCATGCAGGGACGGCTTCACGGGCCAGACGTGCTCGGCCGCGGGGCAGCAGCTGTGCCCACCTCGGCACTACAGAGATGCTCGGGGACGGTGCACAGGTAGGGAGCTTCCCTTCTGCTTTGCCTCGGTGTTTCCTGTGTGGGATCACGGATTATCTGGGAGAAGAGCAGCTGGCCCATGTCCTGACGTCCCTGTTCCCACGCTGTTTATCAAGAGAGATTTCCTCTCTGGAATAGCCTCCCAGTTCATCTCCAGTATCCACCAGTGCCCTCCCAGCCACCTCAGGCAAACCCTGGGGTCAGGGGCTGTGCCAGTTCCGGGGGCTCCTCCCGTTCCTCTGCCCGTGCCACCTTTGTCCCAGCTGCTGCAGGAGCCGGCGGGAGGGGATGGATGTCACTGGGCTCTCATTAACCCTGATCAAGGGGCTGGTTTTATACAGACACAAAGTCATTCACCACCACCTTCCCTTGGGCTTCCCCCCCCTCTCTCTCTCTCCACTTTCCCAGAGTGTGACTGCGACTTCCAGGGCACAGAGGAGCTGGGCTGTGACAAGGCCACGGGGCGCTGCCTGTGCCGTGCCGGTGTCACCGGCCCGCGCTGTGACCAGTGCCAGCGGGGCCACTGCAGCTCCCACCCCAACTGCAAGCCGTGCCACCCCTGCTTCCACTCCTACGACGGGGACATCGAGCGCCTGCGCCAGCGCCAGGCTGGGCTGGCCAACGCCACAGCACAGCTGCCCACGGGCACAGGGGGGTCCCGGCTCGGCCCCCGCCTCTCGCAGGCACAGGGGACCCTGCAGCAGGCACGGGGCATCCTCGGCCACTCGGCCGTGACACAGCAGAGCCTGGCCCAGGCGGGCAGCGCACTCGCTGCCATCAGGTGAGGGACAGGTGCTGCCCCAGGGCCATCCCTGATCCAGGAGGGGCTGCTGGGTCTCCCTGTGAGCTGCTTGCCCAGGTTCTGCTTTGTTTCTGCCCCAGCACAGGTAGCCCTCTCGGCCCTGCTCTCTGTCTGCAGGTGCTTTGCTCTCTACTTAATTCATATTTTGTTCTTTTTCTCTCCCAGGGAGCAGGTTCGAGGCATAAATCCCAACTTTCGTTTCCTGGATGACACCGCCTCCCTGTCGAGGGAGCTCGAAGCCCTCAACAGCAGCTTGTTTGTCACCAACTCCCAGTACCAGAGCAAGAAGTCCCAGTTTGAAACCAGCCGCAGCACGGACCTGTCAGGTACAGCTCTGCAGCTGCAACATCTCTTAATCTGCAGCGATGAATTTACCTCAGCCTGGCTGTGCCTGGGGTTCCCCTGGCTGGGTGGATGAGGAGGGGCTTTTAAGCTGCTCTCAGCCTCAGAACAGCAAACAGATCTCCTCTCCCCAGAGAGGGAAGCCTCCCATGCAGCCTCCGGTCCATGACCCAGGGTTTCACACTGTTGGGGGATTTGCTCTGGTGTTTTGGGAGCTCGTTCTGTGTTCCTGTTCCCACCAGCACAGTCTCTGCTGCTGGGGAGGGCTGGGAAAGGGACAGCCCTGCTGGGAGAGTGTCACTGGATCCGTGAGGCAGCTGAGAGAATGGAGGCTGTGCACAGATGGAAGGGCTGGAGGGTGGGGAAGGCAGCCAGGCGGCTGTCAGGCACTCGGGAGGAGAAGAGCTAATTAAGCCCTGTGATGACGCTGGTGGTGGCTTCTGTGAGTCCCTGCTCTCCTCACTGCTGTCCCCTCCCTGCCACACACTCAGCTCGGGGACGTGCCAGCTGTGGCCGCTGGCTGCACCAGGACAGTTCCCTCTGCACCCCTCTGCCCGTGCAGGGCTCTGGGCTCCGTGTCCTGGCCGCTCTCCTTGCAGTGCTGGGGGGGAGTGAAGGGGCTGCTCTGGGAAAAGGCTCTGCCATCTGTCCTGCCCTGCTAGAGCCCGGGATCAGCGTGTGTGCCTCGGCTGGCTTCACTTTTGGTTCAGCCTTTAAAGCCCAGAGTTCAGTCCTTCAGGAGACCTCGAGCTCGCTGCAGGAATGGCTGGAAAGTGTTTGGAATGGAAAGGAGTTTCTGGTGATGCCTCAGTGACGAGTCCCTGGCTGCAGCCCGCTCCTGTGCACACATCACTGGCAGGGCAGAGCCAGCGCCTCCCCCGAGGGGCTGTGCTGCATTTCTGACTCATTTGTGCCATTTATCGACTTTATTCCCGCAGGAGCCTTTCAGACCATCCGCTCTGCCTACCAGACGTCCAGCAGGGCCGGCAGCCTGGTGGCCGGTGCCCCGGAGCTGCTGGCCCAGGCGCGGGAGAGCCGCCGGAGAGCCACGGGGCTGGAGCAGGGCCTGGCCGGGGCTGCGGCCGAGCTGCTGGCCCTGAGGGGCGAGCTGGCCTCAGCCCCCAACCTCACCCCCGTCATAAACCAGGTGAAGATGCAGAGAGGGTTTTTACCTTCCCCACGGGGTGTGTGTGGTTTTCCAGGGGGCCCTGCAGAGCTCAGGAGGCACAAGCCTCGTCCTGCAGCTCTCCTTGGGCATGGCAGGACAGAGTCTCTGCCCAGACAGACCCAACTGCTGCTGCCACTGCCATCGGTGGAGAATGGGCTGAGCATCCCCTGCCCTGAGATCCCTGCCCAGCACCCCTCCCAGCCTTGTGCTCTTCCCCCCAGGGACTCTCTCATGTCAGTTCTTGCATCTCCAAGATCCACTTAATTTCTGGATGAGGTTTCTTTCATTTCTCCTTCAGTGATTTGTTATTGCCATGGAGATCCATTTCGGTGGCGGTTGCTGTGGAGACCACCAGCCTCCCCTCTCTGCGGCTGGGGGCACCAGCACGTTCCAGCCTGGCTCTGGCTGTGCACGTGCCCTGCTGCAGCGTGACTCTGGGGTAGCTCTGGCAGGTGCCAGGCCATTCCTGCTGCTGCTGTCTCCAGGGGCTGCTCAGCCCCTTCTCCCCCAAAGCAAACCCTGAAGTTTGGATGGGTTGTTCTGCACAGAGGTTTGCTCCACACAGATGAGCTGTTACTCACCGGGAGCCACTGGGGTTTGGCTCCTGTTTCAGTTCCAGCTCGGGCTGCTGAGGCGATGCTGACCTGGTATCGCTGGCTCAGGTGTGGGCATCCAGCCCTGGCTGCCCTGCTCTGACAGTGGCACCTCTCCAGTGCTCTGGGCTGTGCCACCGGTGTCACTGCAGCCCCGCTGGGCTCCCTCTCGTGCCCACGCAGCTCCTGCAGCACCAGCTCGGCCATTCCCAGCTGCCATGGCCGGGTCTGCTGCCCCTGTGGTGTTGTGTTCGCCTGTCCTGGGCACCGAGGAGTCTCTGGCCGGGCGGTGCCCAACTCCAGCTCTTCTCTCCCTGTCCAGGTATGCGGAGGGGCCCGAGTGGAGCCCTGCACTCCTGCCCACTGCCAGGGGCTGCTGTGCCCCCGGGACAACAGCTCTGCCTGCGGCACTGGCCGGCCCTGCCACGGCCTCTTCCCTCTGGCCAGCGGGGCCCTGGCTGCAGCCGGGCAAGCGGCCAAGGAGTTCAGCAGCCTGAGCGCCCGGCTCCGGGACACGGCCCAGCTGGTGAGTGTGGGCACTGCCTGGCCTCCCACTTGCACCTCTGGTTACCATGGCAGAGAGTGAGGAACACTCACCTCAAACTCTGACACTTGGTCCCTTGGGCAGCTTCAGAAACTCAGGCATTTTGGGGTGGGAGGCTCTTTGCTGCGTGCATGGGTCCTGCCTCCCCAGCTGAAGGCACCTGAGTGGCTCTGGACACGCCACAAGGAAGCCTCTCTCCCTCCTGGGCTGGGATCAGCAGGGCGGAAGGGGTGGGAATGTGGAAACCTCTTGGATTCTGCAGGATTGATGCATGGGGTGCAGTCAGGGAGAGTTCAGGTGTTGGGGCTCTTGCAGCTTCCTTCTGTGCCTTGCAAAGATAAAGTGAGGTTTCAAAGCCATTTGAAATCCGTTTCAAAGCCATTCGAAATCCATTTCAAAGATGTTTCTAAAAGCTAAATGGTGCCGTCCCTCTCGGAGAGCTTCCTTTGCCCCCAGTCTGTAACAGCTGCAGTCCTTTAAAGCTCTGGCTGGGTGAGAACAGGGAACGGCACCATGCCTGGCCCAGCTGCCTCGGGCTGAGCAGGGCTGGGGGCTCTGGATCGAGCAGAAAGGCCCCAGCAGTGATTGCTGTTTGCAGATCAAGAGGACAGAGCTGTCTGCGAGTGAGGTCCGGAGCAGCAGCCGGCGGCTGGCAGAGCAGCTGGGGGTGAGCAGGGCACAGATCGAGGGCGACGTGCGGCGCATCTGGCAGCTCATCCAGCGCGTGCGGAGCTTCCTGTCAGGTACCTGGGGCTGCTCTGTGCACAGACAGAACTGGCTTTTGTCGAGATCAGAGAATCACTGAGGTTGGAAGAGATCTCCAAGGTCATTGAGTCCACCCTGTGCCAGATCCCCACCTTGTCACCAGCCCAGAGCTCTGAGTGCCACCTCCAGGTGTTCCCTGGGCACTCCGAGGTGAGGATTTGCCACCAGCAGTGACCCCATGCAGAGAGGTTTGCTGGCCACGCTCGCTGATGGGACAGACAGATGACCCCGCTCTGGAGCCGGCTGTTAATCAGATGAGAGCTCCTTGTTGTCCTACAAACTGATGGGACGACTTATTGTTCACAGACAGATTGTAATAACATAATGAGCCTCCTGAGATTAGCTGAATAAGAAAATCAGGTCATTTGGTGCTGCCTGGTGTTAATGATGAGTGAAGATATTTCTGAGCTAATCGCCAGGCTAATGTCCCTTGGGCTCTGCCTGCTTCTGATTTATTAACTTTTATTTGTGAAATGAAAAAAGGCTTGAAACACACCCTCATCTGCTCAGTGAGGGCTGCCTGACTGCTCTGGGCTCAGCCATGGTGCTCTCATTACCAAATTCAAGGTATCGTTTCAGCTGTTTCCCGAAAGTTCTGCCGGTGTGAATGAGAAGTGCATGGAATTCAGGGAGATTAATTCAGGGGCGTGCTGGCAGCTGTCTGGAATGAGGCGATGTCTGTGATGTGCATGGATGTCTGCCCTCCTCCTGCCTTGTGTTTGCATTCCCACCTTTCCTGACGCTGTCTGTCTGCTGGCTCTGCAGACAAGGACACGGATCCTGCCTCCATCCAGGAAATCAGTGAGTCCGTTCTCTCCCTGCGCCTCCCCACGGACGCTGCTGCTGTCCGCAGGAAAATGACTGAGATCCAAAAGCTGGCGACGGAGCTGCAGTGCCCAGAGGACATCCTTGCCCAGACGGCCGAGGACGTGGCCAGGGCCAAGAGGCTGCAGCAGGAGGCAGAGCAGGCCAGGTCGGTGGGGGTTCAGGGCCTTTGGCAGCTGAGGGTCCCTCAGCTGGGGGGAACTGGTGGTTCTCAGCTGGGTTCAAATCTCACTCTGCCTGAGCTGTCCCGCCTTGCACAATCTGAGGTTTTAGGCCAGGGTCTTCTGTGTCCATCCAGTGCCTCAAAGAATGAGTCCGCAATCTCCAGACACCTCCCTGAGGCCCCAGTGCAAATAAATCTACCCAGAATAGATCCTGCTATAGATACCAGGGCAAGAAGGGCTTTATCGAAAGCAGGGGAGGCTTTTCTCTTATCTCGAGTGCCTGGGCTGGAGATGACAGGGCTGCCCTGGTATGAGCTGATATTGGTGACCTACATCCTACTTGCACAAGAGAGCACGAGGAGGTTCAGTGGGCTGTTCGTATTCTGGGTGAAAGTTGGGAGGATTATTCCATGATCCTTCAAAAGCAATCACAGGCTGTCCTTGCCAATTTGGAGCATCTGCTTTGTCACAAGTGCACTTGCAGCAACACCCCAGTGAGCAGGTCAGGGATAAGGCTGTAAACTCCTTGGCAGTGTCTGACACCTGCTTAACCTGCTGGAGGAGATGAGGCAGGGGAGCCTGGCCTTGTCCAGAGCTCTGTCACCCTGAACAGTCCCCCTGCGAGCAGGAAACTTCACTGGAACTGGTTCTGTGCTTATTGCCTTCCCACCGATGCTTTGTCATGCACCACTTACAAAAAACACGTTTCTGACTCGTCGGAAGGAAGGTGTTTCTCTCCCCTTCTTGGTTTGTCTCCTGTTTGAGGCTGTGAAGTGGAACTAACGTTTCTCTCACAAGCAAACCTGCTGGAGTCCAGACCTGTGGATTTGTGGGGCAGGAGATTGCAGCTTTCTCAGCAGCAATCTTCTCTTGCTTCACAAGCTCCCTGATTTTACCTCTGTGCCCTTGACTTCCAGTCTGTGCCCTTATCCACACTCACTCCTGGCTGCTTCCCACCTTTCCCCAGGAACCGGGCAAACGCTGTGGAGGGCAGCGTGGAGGACGTGGTGGGGAAGCTGCAGCGAGCCAACACGGTGCTGCTGGAGGCCCAGGGGGCCATCAGGGGCTCGGGCTCCTCCCTACGCTTCATCCGGGAGCGCTTGGAGGAGGTGAGCGATGCCTGGCAGCTTCCCAGGAACGATCCCGAGTCCCTGTCCCTCTGGCCAGCAGAGCTGGTCCCTGCACAGGGACAGGGTTTGGATGTGACTTCCCTCCTAACATGGATCCCTCTGCTCCCAGATCGAGGCTGTCCTTGGGCCGGCCGAGAAGAGCGTGGTGGCCATCGGGGCGGGGCTGGCGGGGCTGGCCGGGCGTCTCTCGCAGCTGCAGCGCAAGGCTGACCAGAACCGCCTGCGGGCTGGGGACGCGCAGGACATGGCGGGGACAGCGGCAGGACAGGCCAGCAGTGCCCAGCAGGTACCGGTGTGGTCCCCGCGGCCAGGAGCACAGCCCAGCCAGCGGTGTCCTGGCTCTGGATGAGGCCAGGAGACTCGTGCTGAGGCCATGGCTCGTGCGCTGTCACATCATGGCGTTACCCACTGCTGAATTTCTCCAGAGCCATTCCCAACCCTAATGCCCTTTGCTGGGAACGCATGGCTGGTCTGGCCTTCCTGAGGCAGAGCAGCCCACGGAGCATCACAAATGTCACCATTTGTGTGACAACAGAGACAAAGCTCTGGTGCAGTGTCCATTTAACATCTAAACGGGATTCAGCATTGGAAAAGCCCCTTCTCCACAGCCTGCTTGAGCCCACCTGTGGTGCCCATTTTCTTTTCCCCAGGCTCTCGCCCAAGTGAAGGAGCTGTACACGGAGCTGCAGGGCAGGCTGGGGCAGGGCCCGGCGCTGGGCGAGCAGGGCAAGCGGGTGCAGAGCATCGGCCGCGAGGCGCGGGCGCTCATCGAGGAGACCGTGGGCATCGTGCTCCGGATGGAAAGTGAGGCTCTCACAGACGTGGTGTCATCGTGTCCTGGGGAAGGGCTGTGGGACTGCTGTGGTGTGAGGGGAAGGAGTGGCGAGGGCACTTTGGGCAGTGAGGGGGGTTTGGGCTGTGGCTCGTGGTGCTGTGCAGGAAATGGAGTTTCCAATGATGCCACCATGGAGGGAAAGACGCCATGCCTGCAGTGCCGCTGTGCTCCTGTTTTCCTCCACACACCCACTGCCGTTCTTCGGCATTCAAAATGAATGGCTTTGTGGGAGTGCTGTTTTGGGGTGTTTGGAGCAGGGAGAGCAGAGGGAGTGCAGGATGTTGGTTTTCTTGCCCCATCAGAGCTGTGCAGGAGGGAGCTTGAGGCTCAGCCCAACCCACCATGTAACCCTTCCCTTCCCTGCCCCTTCCCTGCCATCTCTCCTCAGCTTTGGAGTTGGAGATTCAGGAGGGCAATGAGGCTCTGCTGTCCCGGCTGTCCCGGCTGT
>VYZT01061200.1:0-12890 GCA_013400735.1 Pomatostomus ruficeps
CTGAAGAATGAGACACAGCTTCATTAGTAATCCTTATGTGCAAACAGTTTATGAATCTCAGCAGGAGTTGCTAAGAAAACAGTATGAAATAATACTGACACTGACAAAGGCTGCATAATACTCTGACATTTCCTCAGCCCCACGTTATTCCTTAAAGAGAAGGAAAAGCAGCCCAGGAAAATGGTATATGTTCAGTTCTATGCATACAGATGTGGAAAAAATGCTGAGAAACTTAAGCAAATCCTTCCAAGAGAGAAGAATGGGTTCTGTGTAAATTTAGTGTTCATCTGCTAGGTATAGTGGTTTGTCTGGAGGAGGTAGGCTTGTTGTCTCCTCTGATGCTGTCAGAAAAACTGAGATGACTCAAACGGATAAACTGTTTCATAGGTGCCCTTAGCAGAGGGAAAGAGCTTTTGTTGCATTTTGCATCAATTTTAAGTTGTTCTGAACGTGTATCTTAACCTGACCTGCATTGCTTCTCTAAGAGTCTAAAGAATCCCAAACATTCTTTTTTGTGTTCATTGGGCTTGGGGTTTTGTTTGTTTGTGTGGTTGATGATGAGGGTTGTTGTTGTTATTTAATATTCTTTGCCAAGTGTTTGGTCAAAAATGTAAGGAAAACTTCGTAAAATGTCAGCCAGCCTGCTCTATTTAGCACCCAAAACCTTAAATTTTTGGTTGATGTCTTGCAGACTTTTATTGCAAGTAATAAACAGGATTACATACTTTTCGACTGTGCACCAGAATCACAGTCAGCCTTGTTTCTCAGAGGATAAATGCAGCGTCTTTCTTTCCCCAGGTTAGAGAAACAGTGTAGCAGTGGTGCTGCGAGCAGGTGGGACCTCCAGGGATTTGCTCGTGAGTTTTATCATGGAGAGAGCAAGGAAAGAGGCAAAGATGAAGCCTGGTAAAGATCCCACAGAAAGTATGGTTGGGGCATTTCATTTCAGTGATACAAACAGTTACAGAAATGAGCACAACAGAAAAGGTCAAGGGCATGACAGTCTCTGAGAGCTTTTTCAGCAGAGACTTGACTTAAGGGCTTTGGTGGCTGGAAGGTAGGAGGGAAAGCAGCTCGGCACATCTGCTGTACAATATGTGCTCGCTGAGATCAAAGAAGGGGAAGTGAAGAAGCAGCAGCAGGGGTGGGCCCTGGCATGATGTTGTAGGCAGCGTGGAGACAGAGCTGAAACACTTCGTTTTAGAGCTCTACTACTGCTTATATGGAGCTCTTAATAGGCTGTTGTTTGGGTTTGCTTTTTTAAAAAAAACTTGTTCCAAGAAAACTATCTTGTTGCCAGCCTGACCTTACTGTCTGGAGAGAGAATTAAGGCAAGGCTCGCTCTGGCAGATGCAGCTGGTGATTCAGACAGGGCTTGCAGGAAAGGAAGCTCTTGGCTTAAGCTGTTTCATCTGCAAAGGCATTGCTTCCCACTAGAGACCTTGGGTGCACAGTGTTTTAAACTTAGCTGCATCATTAACAATAACAGAGTGTAAAAGAAGAGGAAGCAATCTTTATGCCCTGGCATGCATGGTTATATGTGCTCTGAAATGAGCCTTTGGCACGTAGTCACCTCCTGCTCCTAAAGCGCTGGCAGACTTCCATGCACAGCACAGTAGGGTTTTTAGATTAGCCTTGAAATGGGATCTTAGCTGTCCCTACAGCAGTAGTTATGTGTGCAGTCTGTGCTTCCAGCTGCCTTTCTGTCTTTCACTAGGAGATGGCAGGGTGTTGGGTGAGGTTGCCTGCATCTCTCCTACTGGAAGGGTTTCTGGAGAGATGGAGAAACTGGTGCAGTTCTGTCCATCACTGTCTACAAGACCAGGACATGGATTCCATCTGCCAGAACTTTGGCTGTAGTGTGGTGTTATTCCTGAGAAGTGTTTTTTAACTGCAGCTAAAAACATGTGAGAATTGGAAATTGGAGTATGTTCCTAATGGGCAGGGAGAAAGGCGTAACTGTTGGTAATTATTTGCATTTTAGCTCTCCAAACAGCTGATGTCTACACCACATACAGTTACATGACTGGAGGGGAAGTTTTGAGGTGGGTAATGAGCACCGGAACTCGGGTGGTGGGAGAGCTGGGGAAGTGCAGGTTGACCAGAACACTGCTGCATGGGCCAAGCAATGTTTCCACTTATAAGCACTTGTAGGAAAGGATTAATACAACTGAAATTAACTGCTACACCTACTGTCTTAGCTGAACAGATAGCCAAGGCAAATGTTTCCCTCTCTACAGAAACAAGCACACCATCTTACTTGGAGACTGGGGAGCACAGGCAGAGAGAAGCTGCAGGGACAGCGAAGGTGACAGTGATCCTGCCTCTGCTGGGTATCCTTCAGTGACTGGAGGCCACTGGCACCAGAATGTTTCTAGCATGACAGGAGCTGAGGTCAAGTCTCTTTGGTGCTCATCTGAATTTTAAAAAAACCCAGACGAACAAACAAGATTTGTCACTTATTTCTGGTGCCAAGAGAACTTTCTTCCCCATACATGTATATTCAGATATACTTTCTTTGTTTTTCTGAAGGGAAGCTATTATATGGGCATCATAATGGTGAAGAGGTTTCATTTTGGTTTTAATTATCTCTGTTTTCTCGTTACCACCATAAAACTCGTTATTTCTTCTTCAGCTTTTTATGTCTCCCTTCTGAAGACAGATGCTGTTTATGGGTGCACTGTTGTTCTCCTCCCCCTTTACACATTTTTATCACTACTTCCAATTTCAGTGAACATGTTTGTTTCTATCCTAGAGCAGGTGCAGAGGGCTGGAGTACTGCAATTAAAAATTTGCCTTTTAATGCTTTACAATTGAAAATTTGCTGATAGAGCATTTGATATCTCAGGTCCAAACTGCGTTCCAGTTCGGTATAAGAACTCAGTTCTGGCTATTGCCTTGTCAATACAATACAGATTTCTTAGTATTGTATCAAATTCTCAACAATGCCTGGGCTCAAATTCAGTTTAGAAAAGATGGAAACAAATATCTTCTGTCCTTTCTGCTCACGTTTACAACCCTTTCATAAGCTACCAGTCACTGTATTACATTTCCAACCTGTATGGCATCCTGAAAATACTAGAAAAGAAGAATGATGTGATTAGACCAGCTTTTGGAACACTGCCTATGAAGTATAAATGGTAAATCAGCTTTCCAGACAAAGCCTCTGTGGAGTAGAGCCTGCTGCTCAAAGTGCGGGCATGGTGCTCCTGTGTGCCTCATTAGCTCATGTGATGTTGTCTCTTAGTTGCTGGTATTTCTTCATTCTGGATCTGTTTTTCTCTAGTGTTGTTTTTCTATGAGAGAGATCTTAATCAATTGAAATGTGTGGAATAGTAGCATCAGTCATCATTCTTTTCCGTTCTTTTCTTTTTAAAAACATATATTTCACTGTTGGCTTTTTTCTTTTTCTAATTAAGATTCAGTCATTTATCAGCAGTTTGTTCATGGTGCTCAGCTTCAGTTTTTTGGGAAGTGCTTGAGTTTTTCTGGGAATGCAAGAATGATACCTTGTTCTGTGCTCAATAATCACCACCAATGGGTACCTCCTTGTCTGGTCCTAGGTGAAAAATATTCCTTGTCAATGACCCTTAAATACTGAGACATTTCAGAGCAATGAAGTGAGAAGCAGAGCTGCCTGCCACTCTTCTAATACAGTGTAACATTTTTCAAAGGAGCCGACGGCATTCAGATACCCACAGGCTTTGTACTGCGATGTGTTTATTTTGCTCCAGGTAACTCTTCAATCTTCTTTTAGTGCTTCAGACACAGCTCCAAGCTCAACGTGAAGTGATGGAGTCTGCCTCTAAGGGAACTTGCATCAAGGTAAAAAACTGATTTTATTGATGGTGGTGTCTTTAAATGAAAAATGACAAGTTGCTTTTAATAGTCCATTTTTTTCCCTACCTGTTGTGGAAATGTTTTTTGTTCATAAAGTCTGTGTCTCTTGTGCTATATAAGGCTTTATTCTACTGAAAAAATTCCATAAGCTCTGGTGTTTAAATTATTATTAATCTATTTCTGTGTACTGTCCATGGGGAAAGAAAAGTACAAATTGTTACTGGGATGTGAATAGAGATGTATGGAATTCATTTGGCATCTGTTTTTAAAATCAAGCTGCTCACGTGGGGGCTTGCAGAGCTCTTGGCTGTGTGCACCAGTCTTCTGCCCAGGGCAAGATGGGGAGTTGGTGCATAGATAGAATTTATGTGTGTATTTTCCCGCTCTCTACCCTTTAAATCTCTATACGACCAGCCTGCTCCTCTGCTCTGCAAGTGTTCTGTGTCATCTGGTGCTGACCAGGGCAATCCACAAAGAGTGGAGCTTTTGAATCCATTGCTCTAAGGGGGGGTACCTGTGCCCAAATGTGTGTTTCAAGGTCAGGGAATGTCTTCCCTGCTTCCTCATGCTGAAGTGGGAGTCCACCTCAGAAGAGTGTCTTCAAGCAGTGATATATCAGTATTTCAACAGGCAGTGTACTGCCTAGGATTTAGATAACAGAATTATGTCTTTGTCCCTATATGTCATGTTTCTCCACCAGAAAGATGACAGAATTATATTCTCAGCTACAATTTTGAGGGAAAATCAGCACAAGAACATATGAGCACAAAAAATAAATGCCCTCAGAATAACCAGAATGTTTTGTGTGTGAAAAATTAATCACCTCTGCTGGGGAATAACTCCCAGAACATGTGAGGAAATTTCCAGAAGCTGTAAAAATAGAATAGCACAAACACAAACCAGCAGAGCTGTCTTAGGTATGAGCACAGCAGAACCTCAGGGAAGGCAATCCTATGAGAAATTATGGATGCAGGTTTCTCTCAAGAGATGAAAGCAAACCTCTCAGGAGATGGACTGCTTTGTGGGGAAAGGAAAGCAAAAGCATTTCTGTCCCCTCTTGCTCATTGCTTTCCTGAAAAAGCAATGTCATTTCCTCTCCATTGCCCTTCTATTAAGTTTATCCACAAATTGTTTAAATTGCTCCCTCTCTGATCCATAGAGGCCCTGTGACTACTCTGTTACCAACTCAAGTGCCTCCATAAGATGGAACTGGATACAGAGCTTGGAAAGGCTCAGGATCTGGGGGAAGGTACCACCCTCCCTTAGATGTAAGAGAAATGCAGACTCAGGCATGGGGGATACACACTGTTTCGAAGTTACCAGATGGAAATGTCGTGATGAAGGGAATTCCAAAGAGGATCTTTCTCCTCTAGATGCATCCCTGCCTTGGCTGGTGTATAAATTTTCAGTGAAGAATAGCACTTTTGTTGTCTTTTGGCACTTAAATTGTTTATCTTGATATATTGTAGTGGAGCTTTCATTTTCAAACCAGAAAAGGAAGCGACATTGTTTCTTATAAGACAGAAAGCTTGTGCTTCTAAAAGGTTTTAGATTAATAACTGTCTTTATCTACCTTCTGCTTGTTTGCTTCCTTTTTCTTCTTTCATCCTTTTCATAACTATGCTATTGGAAATGTTATTATTGGAGGTAAAGACCAGTGCAAATACTGATGCACCTGTATTTCCTGATGTCTGAACAAGCAAGGCCTTCTTCCTGTCATTTTTAAAGAAATCCTATTTACTTTAGTAATTAATTTTAGGCTCATTTCCTTTATGTCATTCCCAGTTATTGGCTGCTATTCAGGAGGGCATATTTGCCATATTCCTATATTTCCATAGCAATGTGTTCAGCTTGTGTTTTAATTCTTAGTGTTAATAATGTTATTAATTGTTGCATGGCAGTGTATATGGGTTTCAGCCTAACCAAGCTTCAAAATACTCTTGTGCTAGGTGCTGTACAGTCCTAAATACACGCTTCATACCCCAAATGCTTTCTAATAGCTCCTTTGGGTTTTTGTACTGGTGAATAATACCTAAATCTGCTTATTGCTTTTGTTTATTTCAGAGAGATTTTTTTGAAGAGCCAGGTGCTACACTGTTACCAGGATTCAGGTAATGGCAGGTGTTTACTTGTCACAGTACTTGAAGGCAAATCTGTGTTAGCACATGCTGTTGCATTGCAATGCTTGGAAAAGGAAGGAATACATTGTACTAGTCTGTGTGCACAGTAAGGGGAAATGTTGAAAAAGTTCATGATCACCTGGTTTCATTTATTGAAGCTCAATGGATTTTATGTAATATATTAAATGTCAAGTGTAAACAAAGCTGCAGAGCTTTTCTTCAGGAACTCCAGGGTATGTCTCTCCTGGGAAGCTGGATGCTCAGTGTGTCTCTGAGGAATGCGAGGTGTTACAGAGCTTGATGATGCCTCCCTTGGAGGCACTGGTCACCTGCCTGCTGATAAGCATTCCTACTCTCTGCCTACAGCAGACACTGGCACTCTGGGTGATTGTTGCCTGGTTAGGGCTTCTCGTACTTCAGATTGAGAAAAAAATGTTCATGCAACATTTATGGAAAGGCCTCAAATCCACTTGATATTTCAGTTCTGGCATAGGCCTGGATTTGGCATTGGGCTGGTGTTGGTGAATCTCATTAATTCCAGTGGAGGGGGAAAATCAGCCATCAGTGCTAATATCATCTGATCTGTCATCTACTTAGAAGTTCAGGTATTATGAGATATAAGTGACTGGTATCTGTATCACTGATCACTGTCATTAACCTGTCACATGTGGGGCTCTCACTGAATCTTGTGCAATCATATGTGTGGAGAAAGGATGAGATATTCTCATGCAGCAAAGAGCTTAGGGCTCAGCTCTCTCCAGGAGGACATCATGTGTTTGCACATCCCCTGTCTGGGCCCAGAAATGAGCATGGACAGCACCGTGTTTCCCTTAAGCGGCTGTCACAGATGGGGGGAGACTGGCACCTTCAAACATTGTTCCAGACAAACCTGGCAGTGCTGGCCTGCTGACTTCACTGACCTGGATGAAGGCGAGAGCTAGGTGTTTGGGAGGCATTTTGTGGCACCCTATTTACAGTACAGCAGCTTTCTTCTACTGTCCACAGAATGTATTCAGTGTGCCTGAAGCAGGTAACAACTTAGGTCTTTGTGAAACAGAAGAGTATAGATATTAAACAAGAATGTGCAAATATTGTTGCTTCCCAACATAAAGATTTTGCTGGCCATTTATGTTTTGTTGTTCTGTTACTGATTTTCTCATCTCAAAACACTTTTCTCATTTCTGAAAATAACCACAGTAGATGCAGCACTATTACATAACATTTTAATTAAGGCAGCCTAATTATATTCTGGTTTTATTTTGTATGTTAATGCAATTAACATACAAAATAAATTTAGGTATTTATTTTGGTATTTTTAGTAGCTTTTCCAGTAAAACAAGGTGGCAAGAGTATTTTTTCCTGTACTCCTGTTTGTATGTAGAGGCTACAAACTCCCACTGGTATGCATGGCATGACAGGAAGAATTGTTGCATTAGCAAAGAACTGCTGACCAAAAGTTGAGTTTGTGTGATCAAAACTCTGCAAGGTGTTCCAGAGACAGCAGCTTTCCCAATCTTTTCCTGTGCTGCAGGCAAATCTGCACAGTGAAGTTTGTCTGTGGAAGAGGAAAGAGGTCATTGCTGCCTTCTACCCCTCAGGCAGGATTCCTGAAAAAGCAAAATATATTCATTCCTGATCCCTCTACTTGTCCTTTAAATTCATCAAGGTGGGTCTTTGGAGCTCCACTAGGATACTCTTACTAGTGTAGGACTCCAAGGAGAAGGTGGGTTAGGAGGATGAGTAAGAGAGGGATGGGGAAGTGTTTCATATAGATGTCAAATCTCTGCTGGCCAGTGATCCCTTGGTGATCCTGATTGGTTGTTACAGGTTAGAACAAGCCTAGATTGTTCTGGCTTATTGCCAGGGCCAGGATTGGAGGCAGTGGCTGAGAGCTGACCCTGAAGACTCTCAGTGTACTTTTGCTAAGACGCTGTTTAGTCAGGATCATGTCTACCTCCTGCACCTTCCCCTGGAGAACAAAGCAGGGAAGCCTTGCCAAGGAAGCATTAGCCAAGGGCTTGGAGGTACAGAAATATAAAACAGTGCAGTGCAGGTTAATGTAAGCACATTTAATCCATGAACCTCCTCTCAAGCATCATCTTTTCCATCTGTAAGACATGCTGCTGTTGCTGTCAGAGTTGTTCCCTGTCCAGCTGGCTGTTGTTACTTATGCACAAGATGCCAGGCCTCCCCAGAAGCTAGGATCATTAGTGCCACGAATAACACAGCCTCAGCTGGCTCCAGCACTGGGCTTTGTTTCAGGGACCTTTGTGTCTGCACAGTTTGTCTTTTCTTGCTCACCTTGAGAAATGCAGCAGGGTTTACACTGTCATACTTACCCTTTTCCCCACATGATGTTTGATTTGCTACCTGTTTTGCTGTTTAATTGGCATCTGTAGCAGATCCATGTGAATGCTACAGGAATATGTGAATGCTTGTTTCCAGTTGCCAGTAAATTTGCATCTCTTGCATCTGTGCTGTTTAATTTCTGGGAGTAAGAGATGCTACCTTTTGTTTGGTGTTTATGAAGCACTGGAGCTGTACATAATATGGTGTTCAGGTCCTTAAAGTCTGCTGTATGACCTGTTTTTCTATTATACCATGACACGGAGACTTCAGGGTGGGATTTCTAGATATTGTGGCAGAGTCTTGCTTGAGTTGCTGCTCCAGGATGGATATTGTCATCTTCTAAGCTTGTTCTGTAATCTACATGTTTAAATGTAGTGCTTTGCTCTGAAACCTGTTGAAATGAAAATTTCATCCTTCTCAGATTGTCTCTGTCATTTTCTATGACTGCTTGTCTGTCTTAATATTTTCATTGTACCCATCTTTGTCATCTGAAAATCTGATCATCAAAGTTTTTTAAAGTATTTCTGGATCACTAATGAAAACTATTGAGCTGTATCAGATCTAATTTACTTCAATGCAAAAAAGAAAAAACCTCTAGCAACAATGTGATTTCAATTATGGTTGTTTAATAAATTTGTGTCTGCCAGTCTGTCAATTCAAATCCATTTATTTGAGACAGTTCTTATCAGAACACACTGCAAAGATTACCTGAGCACTTCAGCAAGGTCTATGTATACTATACTGCACTACACTACATACCTGTAGTTTTCTCCATAAAACAACAGATCTCTAAGGATGTTTTCCATAAAACTGTGTTGGTGGCATTAATTACATCCTTCATTGGCTATCAGGTGAATCTCGTATTAGTTTCCCTATGATTTTATGTGGGACTTAATGTAAACGTAATTTCCCTAGGTCACCTTCCTTTTTCCTTTTGAATTTTTGCATGGGAAAGTTCACTAAATTTGCATGCCAAACTTAATGTATAAAATATTTTTTGGAGTTTCCGTCCTCTGTGGCATCCCCAGGTATAGCTTTTTACACTGCTCACTTGAGTCTTAAAGAGATCAGATGATTTCTTGTTTCTCCTGAACACCGGTACAAATGAACACTGTTGCTTGATAGACAATAGATGTATATTTGTTTAAAACTACATCTTCTGGAAACAGTTTCTGTTAAGGAGCAGAAAGAAAATTAAACTCTTTGTCAGCTAGACACTTGGTTCTGTCACTTTTTTGTATGCCCATATTGTTTTCTTGAGTATTTCTTTGACAGAAGTTGCCAGGAATAAAATATTGTCAGGGAAAAAAACCTGGGGACACTGTAGGTCGGCAATAGCTACCTTAATTTGCAGGGGGAAAACAAAAAGGTTTCTGTTTGTTTTAAATTAAGGATATTTTTACAGATGAAAATATATGCATTTTAGCAGTTTTCTTTGTCTTTTGGTCAGAGAAAGAATACTTTTTTTATTCTTCGATTTAAGAACCTGTAACATTAATGTGTACATGGCTTTGCACTGCCTGTTGATCTGCTGCCACTGAAAGTCTCTGGTCTCTGATGACATTGGGCTGTTCTTGACTCGAGGTCATGTCAAACATCAACAAATACAAACTAATCAGACTGTGGCTCATTGGAGACTGAAAAGGGGTTTCCGAACTTCTTCCCTCAATTCTTATCTTTTTTTTTTTGTATAAAAGGTGAAAAAGTATTAGTACTTACACCATTTAATTTGTTCTGCTCCAGCTCTTCGGCTCTGAGTTGCTGTAATTGCGTTTGAGAATTGAAGTCTCTCATGCTTGTATTAATACTATTTTTCACTTTAGTTTTTTTATTCCTAACAAGCTGGTACATGCAGAAAAAAACCTAGATCATAGTACTAAAAGGATAATCTGAAATTTGCAGAACAGGGATGCTATAATTTACAAACAATCAAAATCTTTCTCTTTATTTCCTAACAGTAATTATGATTTGAAAACTGTTTGTAGCATCATTGGCATGCAAGTGTACTGACTAGAGAAATTAAAAAGGTGCTTAATGAACAGAGCTTGACTGATTTTTATACTCTTCAGGTTTCTTGGATAATTCCCAAATGATGAGAAGGTTTGTCAAAATATGCTGGAGGTGTGTGTTTAGGTTCTGGAATTTAATTCTTTGGGGTTTTTTTCCCCTAGTCTGACTAATTCCATATTTGGGTATACTCTGTACAGTGAGGATCCTCTTACTCTGAGCGAAAACACATCAGAGTCCATTCCAACATTTGTGAAGACCTTCAGGTGATGTTCTGTTTGCCTCCACATGGTTTTAAAGGTTGTTAAGAGTTTTGGATATGACACAGACATGTACTTCCTCTGCAGATCAGGAAAACATTCAGTGTATTCAGTGTACCTGCTGCATGTGAGAGCCTCACTGAGTTTTCATGTCCCCTCCACAACTCTCCTTTGCATTCTTCAAATACTCAGTTCACAACAAATTGAAAAAAGTTCCCAGGTCTTTGGGCCAAGAGCACTCCAAAACTTCTTGGCTCCAACAGATCTCAATATTCAAGAGGGGTGTCTTTGCTCCCTTTGTCATCTAGATCCATCTCCTGGTGTTTTAGAGTTCCTAACTGAATGACCCAATTTAATAAAGATCTGAGAAAGAATGTGAGGCTGCTTAGTGCCTGGGAAATAAAAAAAAAATTCCACAAGATAGAATGACAATAAAATTTAAAAAAAGAAAATAAAAAGAAAAAAAAACAAAAACAAAAAAACCAACAACAACAAAAAAACCCCACCAAAACAACCAAACCATTTCCTTGGCTTGTACTTTATCTCACTGCTACCAGCACTTTTTATACTCAGATTAGGCAGGCAGCATGTTAACACAGCCCAGACTGCACATTCTTACATGAAAAAGCAGCATTTTTAATTAAACACATTTGCTGCTTTTTTCATAGTGACAAGCCTGCTGCAGTTTACAGTGTTATTCATTCTACTGAAAACTGAGTTTCTTATCTTTTTTCCCAACCAAGAGTTTTCATTCTCAAATTGCAGTATTTGCCTTAGTTCACAAGAACAGTGTCATATTAAGGTTCCTTAATTTTCCCTAGAAATTGTGTGTCTGGTGATTTTTCACTTCACCTATTGCAGCAAGTCCTCTCCCTCTCCTTCTCCCTCTTCCTCCCCTCCCCTCTCCATCAAAATATTACAAATTGCAAATGCCTTAACAAAGATTATTATAATTATACTGGAACCAGATGTTCAATTAAACCATTAACAGGAATAATGAAATGGGAGGAAAAAATACCCCACCCTAAAACCCCTGTTGTATTCCACAATGTTGGTAAGTAAACATTTAGCAAGCAAGATGAAACATAGGCAGAATGTTTATGTCCTTCTTTATATTCCAGCTTTTTAGCTACTGCTTAGGGATTAAAAATGAAAGCAATGTCTTCTTTGATTCATTTTCTTTAAATTGTATTAACTCTTTCTTGGAAACATTTTGATATGAGAGTGATATTATCAGTTCTTCTCTGTCTTTTGTAGTGAAGTAAACAAACCCAAAGACTACTCTCAGCTGTGCAAAGGCCTTTGAGAAAAACATTTTGTAGGCTATCTGACAGCCAGGGTAACTTGAACTGCCAGAATTAATTTTTTTTTGAAAATCTGGAGCAAATGCATTGCAAAGTTGTTCATTTAATGTAAGTGCGCTTCTGGGCTTAAAAGTAAATCCAGCCCCAAAAGAGTATTGATGAATCGTAGTTCACAGACATCTCTGTCAACAGGGAGGCGAGGCTGAGCAAAAATGCATTTGCAACTTCTCTCCTTAGCTCCAATTTATATAATTTAATGAATGTTTACTAGAGTTTTAATGGATCTAGTAAATCATGCCAAAGATGCCCGTGGAGCTACTTTTCTAAAGCAATTGGAGATGAATATTTCATTTAGGCCTTTGTTGTATCACTACTCAAAATAACATCTCCAAATTGCCATGGAAGTATGGAGGAAGTCATCATCAAAGGCACTGGGTGATGTTCCTGCTGGAATCAACTTCTTGCTTAGGGGTCCAGGCACCTCCTGGCTTCAAGGGTGTTACATCCCAGCAGCTCTCACTGGCTCCAGTATCTCTGAGCAGTTACTGATGGTGTTCACCACAGACCTTCTCTAGTCACTTGGAGTTGTGTTGGTTTGGGGGCACTGTACTGTTAAAACCTTCTCTAGAGAACAGACTGTTGTCAGGCAGTCAGGTGCTCATCAGGAAGGCTGTTTTCTGAGTACAAGCAGTAGGGGCCTCTTCTCTTGTTGACTACAGGAAGAGTGTGCTCTCCTTTCTTAGGCTGCCAGAGTTCCCAGCTGGTAAGGAGAGACTGAGCACCACAGTGTGTATTGGGGCAGTCTCAGCCATTTCACAAGAGAAAGAATTCTGCTCCAGCTGCGTGCTTGACCTCATTCTCAGAACTTGTGTTTTAAGCAAAATAATATTTATCTTAGCCATCACTCTGAGGGGATGCCCACCAGCAGGTTTGCAGCTGCTGCTTGGGAAACACAGAAAGGAACACAATTTCCCAGTCACCTTTGTGCCCATGTGTTGTGGTTTTAGTAG
>VYZT01061218.1:0-59921 GCA_013400735.1 Pomatostomus ruficeps
GAGGAGAGGAGAGGAGAGATTTTGTTGTGAGGTAAGTAGAACAGAAGCAAATGTTTTTTTAAAATATCTGTTTACAGTTCACCAGCTCCAGAATAGGGTTACTTGGGCTTGGCCCCCCTCATGAATTTCTTTTGTTCACTTGGGTCACTTCAATATTATTCAAGCCTAGATTATAAAAAAGGCAGATCTGCAGGACTGCATTTGTTTGCTTTTTCAGCTCAACATATTAAGTGCAAGTTTATATGTATACAATATATTTTATTAGATGCTGTGTCCTGTTTTGGTCTGTTCTCTTGTGATTTATTTTGAACTCAAAGTCCATAACTGTAAGTGCCTTCAAACTTACAGATACTTAGGCCACTGGGGAAAGAGCAGAAAAATAGTGAAATGCAGCAACCATTACTGTCCAACTTCATTATACTCATGCATTGGAAGAATAAAACAAAAATGTACCGGAATTTAATCTCCTCTGAGGGAAGAAACTGAAAGCAGCATGTTTGCTAGAAACTGCACACATTCAATCCACTGAAATTCATCAAGATATGCAAAATTTAAATGCCATTTAAAAATGGACACTGAGAAAATTTATACACGGCACCAAAGAAAGTACATTTTTTTGGCCATATTCTTGACCCATGACAGCATAATGCAGGTGGAAAGCAGATGTTGAGAACACAGCATGTTCCCAGGGCTGGGGGCTGTGGTGGATGCACAAGATTCTGCCAATCTTATGCCAGGGTCCAGGTTGCAGTAGAGGGGTGCAAGGATGGCATCAGTTGCAGTAGATACCACTGGGCATCCACAGCAGAACCTTCTCAGCATATCTAAACTGATTTACTAATATTATTAGTATCAATATTTCCATCACAGTCTGGGTTGGAGCAAAGTAGCAGCAACTGCCACTTTCAATTCTGCTCATCCCCTCAACTGATCCCAATGACAACCACAGGCACAGCAGCGCCAAGAACCAAAAAAGAAATACCACTATATACACACTGCATTTGAGAAAGAATCTTATTCATCCTCTCTCCAGCAGTGCCATCTTCCTGCTGTAAAAGCAAACCAGGTAGTAATGCTTGAAGGAGAGATATGCCAATTGTTTAAATTGGAACCGGAGGTGACGCTTCTTTGCTGACAACGGCAAGCCACAACCAGCTCCTGGGATTTCTGTTCCCACTGCAAAACCTGCCTGGCAAAGAGCTGAGTTGCAACATGTGCTTTTCATACAGAGCACTTATTTCTGACTGTAATTTAGCCTCTTGATAGGAGACGTTCATACATATCAAGCAAAACAACCTTACTCATCCATATCAACCTACACATCCTCATATAATAGCAGCAGCACAGCACACGCTCTGCTTCCAGTGGTCTCCCATGGATCACAGGACAGATTTGGTTAATCATGCCCATCTCCTCTCCATAAAAGTCTGCTCCACAAGGGATATTTTCTGGCCTTTCACACTGTTGAATTATAAAATCCACAAGTGAAGAGGTCTCTGTGGATGTTTCTATGAAACCATTCCAGTACTCCTTTTACACGGGAAGGAAAGTTAAAACCAGTGGAATATCTCCAGTGCTAACTGGATGTTAAAAATAACATAACAGTAATGCTTATTACAAATGGGAGGAGAAAAGAAAATACCTGAATTACATTTTCAAAATTAGTACTGTCTGTTCTTAATAAAACACAAAAAATCCCAGGCTAGGAGTCTACTAATCTTATTCATTCACTAAGTTCTGCAGAAGAGAAAGGAGAATATAATCCTTGGAGCAGATTTCCCTTGTCATCTATTTAAGAGGTTGCTAAATCATTGAAATTCTACATTAAAAATATATTACACAATGTCTAGTGAATGATGGGACTGCAATACGTAATATAGAGAGATGTGTAAGCTTCCTAATGTGCATGAAATGACATGCGGTTCTAAAACACTTGCTTCCTGGCAACATGATTTCAAGGGAGCTGAGAAGAGAAAAACAAGTTACAAAGTAATACACAAATGACTGAATTTTGTAGCTGAAATTTACAGCTTTAAAAGCATTTTATTCACTTATTTTACATTATTCAGGTAAATAATATGCAGTGAGTTAGTAGAAGAGCAAATTAAAATTAAGATGGCTCCAGCAACTGCAAATATCTTGTCTTAGCCTACTTCATACCATGTGCCACAGCAATGTTATGGAGCAAGACAACTTCATTAAAACAGAGAAGTCAATGGTGATTTCTTAATCCTCACCCAGGTATCCTCTATACTCAGCTCACTATCTTGATAGAAAGAGAGAATGAGAGCAGATGTAGCCAATGTAATATGTCACTGTTACAAATCTGGTTGTCTACCTGCACTGCTGAGGAGAACAAGACTTTATCAATAAAATTTGAGAATGCTGCCAGCAGAAATCCAACTAAAATGAGAAAGAAATTTCCTGAAAATACGACTTGATTTGCCCACTGTTACAGTCAGCCTACTTTCTTTCATATGGAAAGGATATACAACATGTAAAAGTTATGGATGCTTTACAGAATCTTTTCTTTGTGCAAAAGTTGCACAGCACCTGTTGAAATCTCCAGCTGTTTCACTGGGCTGCTGCTGAACTTGCCTTGCTCAGTATTCAGAATCTACTGTCAATTAATAAGTTGAATGAATGTGTAAAGCACGTTTGAGGGAGAGCCCAAGGAGTCACTGGTCAAATGCAGTCTTCACCAGCTGCAATTTGGCTGAGGCCAAAGGGTTCATGTTCATTCAGCTTTCTAAGATGTTACAGAAAAAGTTCACTTTCTTAATCCCAAAACAGAGTTCAGATCCAAGCCAGGAATTCTTTGGTGCTAGTGGGGGTTTAGTCATGACACATGACATGTCACTGACTAGGAGATACCTCCACTGAGGTACCTGTTCAACATGGAGGGACCAGCCTGGACTCTCCTTTTGACACAGGAAGCCCCAAGCAGTACCATGCATGCTGCCACACAGGCTGTTATTAGTCCAACATTACCAGAATTGTTAGTATAAAACCTCTGGGTTTGTGTCCTGTGCTTGTTGGCATCCTTGTGCACCCAGTTACTGTGTGGCTCAGGGAGGCAGTTTGGACATGCTGATACATGCCAAGACGCAGAAAATCAGTTCTAGTTCCTGAACAATAGCTTTTATCATGGAGAAGGTAATGAAATGCAGTTGGTTACTCTGTGGACTGGGGACCTGGAAGGCAGGCACCCCCAAAAGGTCAAGAGTGTTAAAAATATCAAAGACCCTCAGCCCTACTAGTCTGCTTCCCTACAGTGTAATAAACTGTGTTGCTGCTGACCTCAGTACCAGTATTCAGAGCAGGATTTAAACTACAACTTATGCTCTTGCAGAGCATAAGAGCTGTGCAAGAGCAGTGCTTATCCTCACGTTGCAGGACAGCCCAGTTCTGGCAGATTGGTCAGAGAAATAGCTCAAGGAAAAATATCCTTGTCATGCTGCCAGTGCCAGTGTTAAACTAGGTTAATTGTCAGGGCGATGCAGAGGTCGGCCAAACTTGCAGCATATGGCCCGGGTGGCTTAATGTCAGATAAGAAACGAGAGTCTGCTGCTTGTGAGTAATCACCGACCTCCTGCAACTCCCACCACCTCATTCCTTCCTCCTACCCAACCAGACCTTCGGTGCTTTTCCCTCTTTGGTCCCTAGTCCAAAGTGGATTGCCTGTTGTGAAGGAGCCTCCAAGTGAGGTAAAGGTTTGACCCCTCTGTGCTCCTGTTACATAGGCCAGGCATGTAAGCACCCTTCTTCTGAGAAGCTTGCAGAAAAATCAAACACAACTGAGACATAAGATATTCATGAAAAGAAACCTTTCTGCCAACCATAATTGTTGCATTGCCTTTCCATCTTGGCAGGGTTTTACTCTTTTTTTGGCTGGCTCAGGTTTTACTTTTGACAACAGAATGTGTTTTTTTGAGATTGACACTGGCCAATGTCAGCCTTTTTCAAAGGTGTGAGGAGGCTTGAGAAAACAATCCAGAAGAATAAAAGGTCTAATTCTGATCTCAAGTGTGTGTAGGTAGCTGTGAATGGAGTAAAGACACTTTCATGCATAGAAGAAAATGAAGCAACATCTTTCTCAGTCTTAACTGAAATGCCAACTTTCCTTACACACAAAATTTCCAGGCAGAACCAACGAATTCTTAATGCTCTCATGGGGTTTTTGGTCTCTGGAGCTGTCCCAGACAAATTTATTTCTGCACCTAGAATCACAGCGCTGGGGAAAAATTGCTAACCAGTAACACTTAACCATACCATAAAAACTCAGCACTCTCTAACCTCTGCGGAGAAGCCAGGAGGGATGTGCTGGTGGGGAAAGGTACCATCTCTGGGAGAGGGTGGCACAAAGTGGGGGAGAGATCCAGGCCCCACCGTGCTGCTAAGGAGTGCAATTAATCTTTGGTCAAAGGGTGACAGGACCCAGACATTTGCAGTCAATTAAATGACTACTTTCTGCTGCATTCCTGTACTAACATAAAACACTCTTGAATACAACACAGTGTATTCAGAAAATTTCATTTGGGCACTTCAATACTAAGAGTTTAGATTACAATTCCTCCTGTACTTTTAACAATAATACCGCATATTTGAAGTTCACCTACATGAGACTCTACTTGGGGGCTTTCAGGCCTTATTTGTACCAAAACTTCAAGCTTTCCTGTGCAAATCTAAAGGCTGGAAATATAAAGGAGCACAATAGAGGCAGGAACAAGGACTGAGAGAGGAGGGGAATAAACAAAGGTAAGGACAGGAAGAGGTATGAAGCAGAGGACAGGAGTACAAGGGGAAGTGAGAGGGCTGGGGGAGTGGGCTCAGAGAAACTGCAGTGAGAGACTAGGCTGAGAAAGGGACACTAGTAGGTCTTTGCTGGAGATTTTGGGAGAGAGCTCAGAATTCTGAAGGGAAACCAACTCCATGTTTGGCCCCTTTGTGAAGCTGTAGCATAGGCATGAAGCTCATAGTAGCCCTTGACACACTTATCCCTTTCTGTTTTGATCCACCTCAGTTCTGCTTTCCCAGACACATCCAGTTCTAACATCCTGGAAATGGTCCTCTGAATTTTATCTCAGTGTGCTTTGTCCTGGCTATTTAATGCAGTTATCCTAAACATTTAATTTATATTTTCATTCAAGAATGTTTCCATTCAAGCCTTGTTTTCTGGCACTTTCAGCTTTAATTAACCTCACAGTTTAGCTTCGACACAGATTTCCATAAACACAGCTTTGCACAGACTAAGGAAGCCAACACGTGTCTTTTGCAGTGGACTAACACATGAGCACAAAAGGTGCTCCAGGCTTATCAATTTTGTCACGAGTAATGTATGTCCTGTTCTCACCAGCCTTTGTGTGGCTAATTTCACAAACGACAGACTTGAAGCTAGACACAAGTTTCCCCACTGAGTTGAACAGAAATAAAAGAAGTTGGCTGCACAGTTAAGCTCTGTAAGGGGGCTGGGAGAGGGCATGTCACTGTTTTTACCATAAAAAAGACATGCTCAATGGCACTAGAAGACAGCTGGCACTTGCATCTCTTCTTTTTAAATTGAATAAACAGAGAAACTAAATTTTACTTGTTATTCCAGCCCAAAGTGCTGTTTTGAAATTTGAGAGAGCAGTTATCACATAAAAATTATATGGGGAAACTCGATCCAGTTAATTTGGTGAGATTCCTTTGATTGTTTAGTGCAAAACTCAAGAAAGGTAAGAAAAAAACGAAATACTTTTTTCACATGTGGAAGTAGGTTGTGCATTTCCATCTAACAAACAATAGATTTTAAAAAACAATGGCTTGATTCAGAGTAGTGGGGTAGGTCTAGCTGATGTATTACCAGCAGGGACTAAGGCCAGGAGCTGTTTAATCCTTTGAGGGAAAGAGTGCCAGCAAAAGTGGCTGCCAAGGACTCCCCAGTGTTCGACCTGTGCTAGGCACACGCAATGGCCAGCACCATCCCAGGCAGTCAGCATGGCCAAGTGCTGAATTGGGATTAGGTTGAAAACCCCCCCACACTTTCAAGTGATTGATGTCCTTAGGGGGACAAGGTGAAGGTTATTTACTGCCTAGTCTTGCAACCTCCTGCCCCTCAATTTTATTTCTGCCTAGTCTTGCAACCTCCTGCCCCTCAATTTTATTTCTAAGTGGCTCTTTGAGCTCAAGGTGCACAAAATCCTGCTATTGAGAAATACCCCGCTGCACAGCTCCTCCTATGAAGTGAGAGGGATAGCAACGGTGTGAGCAGAGCCACCAGGTCCTCATACTCAGGAAAGCCTTCTACAGTGACCACAGGCTGCCTCTCCTTCCACATACCTTGTTTTTAACCAGAGGGAATAACATACCCCAACTCAAAAGAATGCTTGGGCAAGTATTTCCTTTCCGAAGATATGCTAAATAAGAAAGAAAGAGAGCAGATGCCTTTCAGAGTCTTTAAGGGGATATAAAGGAGAGGGCATGGATCCTGGAGTAGGGTCTCCTCAACACCCATGTGGCCCTTACAATGGTGAGAGGCATTGGGCTGGTGTGGCTACATCCCACAATCTCCCAGAGATTCCTCAAGGTAGACCTCACAGGTTTCTCTTGGTCACCTGTCAGATGTTTCCAGGGGTTTCTCCTCAAGAAGGAGAACCCTGGCGTACCAAGTCATGAAGAGCAGTGTGTGGTAAAGAGCAAGGACAAGAACAACATCTCTGTCAAGATCTTTGCTGAGGGAGGGACAGGAGACTATGGCCAGGGAAGTGGTTTTAGTGCAGGTGACAACATCAGGGGACATGTATTTGCTTCCTGGGAATACCTATAATTATTAGACTGCCAATAGAAATCTAAAAATAGTCGTATCCAACATCTATCCCATAAAGTGCCACTACAACACATCCACACACCTCTCTTTCCTACCTGTGTGGCACCCAGCTGGAGTGCAAAGGTCTGGGACAGCCTTCCCCCAACTTCATTTGTCCTCTTTAAATCTCCTAAAATCTCTTTGTTTCTTAGCTGGATTCCAGGGCCTGACTCTCCAGATGGGTTTTGTGCTATGCTCTAATCCCTATTTCCCAAGCTGCCCGTTCCACATTTAGGAACAAAAATGCCCTGGAACTAAAGCAAACCTCAACAATGCAATACAAATAACATAACCTTTGAACAGAGTAGATAGCAAGAGATGGATTGTGTGAGAGTGAGGGCAGTGTGAATCCCAGAGCCCTTATTCTTCCCCTTGTTCCAGCACCAGTGATGGTAACTGCATCCCCCACTGTCCTCCAGCTCTTTCCTTGTTGCTAACAAACTCACCATCCCCCTCTTCCTCCTCAACTGGTATCTCTGGTGGCTAACAGCCAAGAAAATAATGAGTCCTGACTAAGGCCAGTATTTGTACTGGACAGCAACCAAAGATAGTGTGATAATGAAAAAAAATGCTTTCTGCCTGCTACGGTCTAGTTTGGAGCTACGGTTCAAGCCTTCAGACACGCTACATACAGCAGGGACTCTTCAGTTGGCTGTGGAAAGATTTATGAAGATGCTTGTTTGGGGTACAAAAGTTCTGTGGCAGTTAACCTGTGCCCCCGGTGTCAGGCTGTCCTGGACACCAGTGCCTGTGCAGTTCCACTCACAAAACTTTGCATTAAAAACATTCAAGTGCCCAAGCACTTAAGTAGTAACCTGTGGGTCATAACATTTATATAAACTGATTAAACAGGACTGAAACCAGTATTTCTCTTTTTCTTTCAACTGCTGTTATTAGAAAGACCTTGAATCCATTCAACAGACTAGTATATCAATGCCTTGTGCAACATCCAGCAGCAGCCAGAGGCACTACATACATGTGGTGGAGAAGGAGAAATTCCTGAAAAGAGGTCAAACTGCCTGGTGCTCTTTTGGATTGTGTCAGCCCCAGTAAATCCTACTTTCTGTTGCCCTGGTCAGAGACAGAGTGGTGTGGGAGGTCCTGAGTGCTGTCTCCTGGCAGCAGGATGCCAGATAGCATCCAGGGCTGGGCACTGGAGAGGGAACGTGCACCTCCCATTGCTGACAACTGAAGATGCACGTCCAAGCCCCAGTCCACACCCACTCCATTAAGAACAACTGCTGACAGACTGACATCTCTGTGGGTTAGAAGGCTAAATAAATAAGAGATTAATAGCTACCGTACAGCATAGTCCTTGATCCTGGGAGAATCAGAACCTGAATTCCCCAAGAAAAGCAAGTAGGCGGCATCTGTGCCTGTGCTCTGATTAATCTCATTGGTTTGTTTTCCTGGAAACTAGATGTCCCAGATGCCATTGTTTCCATTATAAGTGTTCATCTGTCCTGTTTTGAGCTTGATTGCTCCTGTAGCCTGCTTGGCTTAACTGTTTTTTGTTTGTTTGTGGTTTGTGTTTTGTTTTTTTTTAAATTTACGTTCTTAAACAAAATGCCAGTAAATTAAAATGAGGACATAGCTGCTACCCTCGACACTAGATTTGTTAAATGTTTAAAAACACCTATGGCATACAGAACTCCTAAGCTGTTGTACGCAGTGTGACTAAATTATTAATAGTTGCCGTGCACATCACACAAGAATTTCAAAAGGGGACTTTGTGTTTCTGCAAAACACTGCTATTTTTGTCTGACACTAGAGACAAGTAATTTGAAAATTAGTCTCTTTAGTACTAATCACAACTGTTACTAAAACATTCCCACTGTAGGCATAATAGAGTCATTTTTCATTTTTGAGAGAATTAGACATTTCATTCATTATCTCAATGAAGATCTTGAAAGTTTGCAATTTGTTAAAATAAAAGCAACACATAGTTAATGAAAACATACTGAAACAAATATCTATTCCTAGTCATAAAAGCTCCACTAACTAGTACAATAATATTCAAACATAAATTAAAGTAGTAACATTTACAGAATACCATAGAATGTTTGTTTTATGGGTTGGAAAGATCAGCTATGGGGTTGTTCTGGGTGGGGTTTCTAAAAACATGAAGATATATTAATGGATTGCTACAGTTAAATTTGTTTTACAGAGAAAATAACATTTTGCTGTGGGCAAAAACAAATATAGGAAAATTCTCTTCTGTCTCAAGTGAATTATTTCTGGTGAAAGGCTTCTCAGCATTTTGCTACAGGCATGCAGTTTTACACACAGAACATTATGCATGTACACATAGAGAGTGCTCTACTGGGGGTATCTCTCCTGATGTCCTCCCCTATACTCAGCTCCTTGTAAGGCTATTTATGGGAAATAAAGAAAAAAACACAGATTCTGAAATGGACAAAAAATCCCAAACCAACAAACACCTAAAATATTGGCACAGAAAAACAAGTCAATAAGGATAAAAGCAGCTTCACTCAGTATGTCTCAGCTGCTTCCAAAGCAGAAAGCAATGGGGACGTATTGCTATTATTAGCCCTCTGGATGTGAAGCAGCACGGTGTGAAGCTGTTGGCAAGATGTTGCAGGATTTTCTTCGCACGTATGCACAGACACAGACACACAGGCAGACAGACCCCCCAAAACGCCCATGGTGAGCCCCTTCCCGCCGCTTGGGTGAGACAGACAGACAGAGAGCACGACGCTGGCGCGACCATGCGTACTCACAGCTCGGAGTACAAGAAGTGCAGGTTGCCCACATTGTCTATGTAGTTTGCAGGACTTAGCCAAGGTAGGACCAGTAACAGGAGAGCCTTCATTTTCAGTGCAGTGCTGGCACTGCTGCTAGGTTTCCTCCTTCCCACCGTCTCTCTGTGCTGGTGGGACACACAATGAGAAGCTTTCGTGCCAGCCAAGCCCCTTCTAAGCAAGCCTTTCCATTTCAACGCAATGGTAGCACATTATGAATAGAGCTTAAATCCCTTAAACGAAGCTACACTGCAAAAATCATTGACCTGTAAGAGGATTACTCGATCTGACTCTCGGATGGGTAGATGTGAGGGTTTAGGGACAGCACGGCGTGGTTGGCGAGACAGTGACTTATGCTGCAGAGGAGAGCGATGCTCGGGGAAGAGACCTGCCTCCTGCAGGATTCAGAGTGGTTCTTCAGAGGCAGCTGGTATGTTTACATCACTGCCCACAAGCAGATGGGTTACGAGCTAAACTGCATCACGGAAGGGTGTAGCTGTCTGACAAGGGGGGGAAAAAATGCCCCCTGTGGAGTTTTGTAGCAGGCGATATCAGAAGACCACACCTTTTTAAAGTAAAACACTGCAAAAGATCACAGCCAACTGCTGGCTGTTTGCATCTCAGTCTGAATTCCCCAAATCCAGTCAGATGTTTTTGTACAACATAAATCATGTAATAATCCAAGGACATGTCTCTTCTCGGGGTTTGTTTGAAGGATGCAAGAGCAAACATTTTAAATAAGGATGCTTTCAGTAGACTGCTCCATGGTAACCGGTGTTTAAAAAAAATGGTAAAGTTCTCTCATCAATTACAAGGCATAAAACAGCAAGCTCACCTTGCCCCATCAGTGACCTCATCTCTGAACAGGGCAAACTTTTCGTTTTCTCTCTGAGAACCAGGACTGGTCTGAACCTGAATCATGCAAGAAATGTGAGGACTGCTGACCACCCTGGTGACCCCAGCAGAGTCTACTTTAATTCATTCACTGAGAACACAATAATGTTCTGTCGAGCTTTCAGGTGGGCTCTGAACCGTTCTCACTGCAAGCATTAAGTATTATGATTATTATTGTATTTGTTTTATTAGCAAAATCACACATTTCCTCTCCCCTCTATTGTTTCACCAGAGTTAAAGAAAACAGCATCAGCTCAGCCTGCTCAATCTGTCCCTGGGCATGACAGAGCACAATGTCCTTCTCTTTGTCATTAACTGGAGATGGGATGGCAAGAGAGGTTTCTGCATTTCCAACAATTACATTAGGCAGAGGCATAAGATACCTTAGGTGACAAGTAATTAATGCCGTGCTTTTAAAAAATAAAGGTACTGTGCAGTATCTGCAAGCACAAGCATGCAGAAGTTCGTCTTTAGGGATCACTCAGAATATTTCCTCCTATTTCTTCCCTCAAGTGGGAATGGTAGTGAGGCTGCAGTACCTATCCCCTGTGAAGATGAAACCCCAAAGAGCTGAAGTTCCCTGTGGTTTCCTATTCTTCTGTCTCTGCCTTTCAACCTTAACGTAACTCAGTCCTCCCAATCACTCTGAGTAAGGAAAATCCATGTCATGAGTAGCAAAGAAGCAAATGTCCAGCCTATGTAGCAATGCTTTGTACTGCACTACCTTAGAGGCTTTAAGGTTTAGGGAAGGAAGACCCCTGCTCCATCTCTCCAGTCTTCTGCTCCTGGGGTTTGCAAACCTGGGACCTGGTGCAAGAAACCTGACACAGGGAAGAGGGAATAGCAAGAGATTGTGGGAACATGTTACTGAGGCAATTCTTGCTATCCCTGCTTGGGCTCAGGCCAAGCATGCCAGAAGCACAGGACCTTGAGGATCCTGAGGGGAAGATCCAGGCCACTGACATTCAACAGTAAATGCTAGAATAAAATCTGCCAGGCTTTTACAGGACCAAATCATGGTTAATAGCACTGCAATTCTGTAAGTTATGTAGTGAAGGGAACCTTTACTACCACCTTAAAGAGAAGAAACTAAAACACTAGAGTGACTTGCACATATCCACATAGGAGAATTGACACTAGATATCAGGAGTTGTGCTAGCTGTGTGGCTACCATGTAAAAAATAATATTCCAATTTGCTTATTTATTGGGGTTTGGGGGTGAATTGAGAGTAGGTGTCCTGCTAATTTTATGGCCACAGCATTATCATCTCAAAAAAAAATGAAGACAAATAGGAAGGTCTAAATCACATTAAATTCAGCTATATGTATAGAAAAGGAAAAGGACATTTGGATTAAAGGTTCAAGATTTTGTGGTTGGAATGCATAGAGAAACATAATTTCAGTGACAGCAGCTCACAGAAGGATGACAGTCACTTTACCTGACTTAACATTGAAATTAACATTTGAGGCCTGTCAGAGAAGTACTGACCTAAGACAGACAATTATGAGTAACTTTGTTATTTTGGTAGCACACAGTGAAACTCCCAGAGCATTGCTGGCCTGGGCTGGGGCTTGCTGCCACTGCCCCTTACACCATGAGCCAGCAGCACCCTCACAGGCAAAGCCAGGCCCAGAAATGCGGGGACAAGGGCACCCAAATCCACAAACACCAAACCTCCAGCATGTGAAAGGTAGTCTCATGACCTTTGCAAGGGATCAATAAACCCATTGCTAATGAGGCTTTTTTGGTTTTAGTAATGCAAAACAGTCACATTTTTGGTTGGTTAGGACACCATAACTTTAATGACTAAATTCCTAGTGGGAATCCACATGCTTCAGAAAGTGAGGTCTCTGGTGCAAATGAGGACATGTTTGGATGGCAGGCTGCAGAGCCATTTCTGCCTGTGGGCTCCCAGACTGCAGTATGCGGTATGTGAACACACCTCCACTCTCGGGCTCAGCAGCCTCCTCACCAGCAATGCTCTGGCCCTCAGTACTGCCAGGTCTGTGCAGGAACGTGCCCCCAGCAGCGGTCTGGAGCCCTGTGCTGGCTGCTCAAGGATTCCTTCTCATTGCACATGCAGAAGTACACACCTAGCAACATGATTTACACCTGCAAACTTCAGGGGAAATAATTTCACTGGGCAACAGACAGAGCTCACAGGAAAGGGCATGTCTTAGACCTCATCTCTCCTCAGATCTGAGGTGCTGTTATGCAGACTATGCCAAAGTGTTTGTCTGCTGTCAGAGATCACAGCCCTGAATGTACCTCTTTACCTTTCTGCCTTCCTTACAAAAGGCAGAACGTGCAAGACAAAAGCAGCAGCACATGCTTTTACTCTGCAAAACAGAGAATCATTCAGTTCTCTCCTTGCAGAGGAACAAAACCACTTCCTGGAGAGGTCTCTCCCAGAGGCAGGATGGAAGGTGTCCTGGCTACCAGGAGGGATAAGGCTGGAGGGGGAGTCCAGCCAGGGTGCTTTTCCAGACTTGGTCTCTCTGTGAGCCCCACGGTGCCCTGGGTAAGTGCTCACCTGGAAGAATGGAGCACTCAGGTTCAAAGACCAATACCAAACCAGAATATTTTCTGCTCTACTTCTCATATAGGTCATTTGTGATTCAAAAAAGGTTTGAAGAAAGGGCAATTATAAAACCCTTAATGTGCTATTAAAATATTTATAATAGTTCAGCTTCCCAAAACTCACAGATCTCTTTGGACTACATACACCCTGTCATTGTGCAGCTAACCACAAGGTATTCACCTAGAACTGCTAATGATAGCATGGAGTACTTTACATGCATTTGATTCTAAAAAAAGAGTAAAATATAGTTTATCTTGGACAATAAATGGACTAAATTCAGCTCTAATGATACTGTAGGTGTTCATTGGGAGTGAAATCAGTAACTCTTTCTTTACGTTAACTGTCTATTTTGATCAGTATTAATTGAAGATATGTTTTCCTCTACTCAAAAAAAAAAAAGTGAGAAAAGGTCTGTCAACAACTTACTGGGTTTGGAAATGTTGTTCAAGGTGACCCCGTTGCATGACCTCTGAGCAGTGTTCTGTGAAAGGGCAGCTAACCATTAGCTTATCCAGGAGGTTATTCACTAGTATGCTGGACTTCCTGCATGTCTGGAGAATCACAAGCTTGCGGTCCATGGGGCAGAAGTCTTTTTCCACAAGGAAGTTTGTAAGGCAGGATGTGCAGAAGGTGTGACCACAGAGTGTGTCTAATGGCTGAAGCAAAGGTTGCAGGCAAATGTGGCATATCAGATCATCATCTACTTCTTCGGTGTAGCTGTACAAGTGGTTTTCTTCTGGTAAATGCGCTTGGCCACAGGTGACACAGAGTGGCGGGGAGCTATCCTCCATTTCTTCTTCTTTCTGGTTCATAATCAGAATTGATACAATTCAAAAGGGGGCAGGTGGGAACACCCAATCCGTTTTCTATTTGTGAGAGCTGTAGCAAGGTTTGTGTGCCATCAGATCTGTGGGGAGGAAAGCCAAAGGATTATGTTCTGGGTTGTGTTTTCTTACCATACTTGTAGTATGTATCTGGATATGAAGTACTATATCAGGTATTAGGAAAGAATTGTGTCTTTGGGATGGGAGAGTAAAGCAAACAAGGAGGCAAAAACAAAAGAGAGACTTAACCCCAGGGACTTATTTTCTTATAAATCTAGCTCAATTTACACAGTTACTCTCATTGTAAAGGAAGATATCAAGATAAGGAGAAATAATACAGGCATTTAATGGTTGAAAACCTTAAATTAGCATATAACTGCAGTTCCAGTCAGCTGATTTTGTGGCCACATTACTTCTGCCAGAAAAGCAGCATTGTGTGTGGGCAAACACTGCAAGACTGTGTACAGAAATACAGGTAAGAATAAAGGATGCTGGCCAAGTTGCCTGCCCAGCACAGAAAGGGAGAGCAGCAGTTTCACTGATACACAAGTATAAAAACACTGTATGTGTAGCCAGAGGAGGGATAATTCTGGCCGTGAGAATTTGGAGCTTGGGACGCTGTAGACCATTCTCATACCACAGCAGCAATGTACCTGGACCCCTGCATTCAAAGTCTGCCTGCCTGAAGTCAAGCAGTTATAACCATCTGCACCAGCACAATCAGTTCAAAACTTCATTTGCTCTGCAAAGCACCAAACACCTCAAATACTGAAGCAAAGTCCACAGCACAATGCTAAGCAGCATATTGCTCAAAAGGAGATCTATTCCCTTTATAATTTGTAATACAGAAAAACAGTATGTCCCTAACTACAAACCCAATTAGCTCCGGACACACCACCTGCCTGCTTGTATTTTAAAGACATAAACTCTGTGGGTGGCAGTAAAACCAAAGAGTAATTTGTAGTTTTTACTTGATGAACCCCAACTGTTTGTTGGAGCACTTATGTCTCATTACTTCTATGTTTATTTTGATATACCATTCTGAAAATAAACATGAAGATATAAAATATGCAATGGCCTAATTACTGCTCTTGCTTGAAAATGTAAATCTTATTTGCTGCTCTGCCATAACACTGTACCCTTGCTTTCAGCTTGACTTAATTTGCTAAGACAATGTGTCAGCCTCAGACACCCATGTCTGAGGGCAAATGAGGAAAAGAATAATAAGAAAAATCCGGCTATGACAGAGCATATTTTCATATAAATAAACTCCTATTTTTATGCAAATCTCATGGGCTCTAAACCTGAGAAATTAAACTTTAACATGGCAGGGTTTTTCTGACTTGAAGGTAAAATAATAGCCCCACTAACTCTAACCAGATGTTTAAATGTCAAACATTCTCTTCAATGCTTTGCTAGATCCTATTCTTATGAAGTAATTATGTTAAGTGCCTGGTTTTGCTTGCAAGAGAGAGTTCTGCATAAGCTCTGTTTCCTGATTAGCAGTAGCTTCAGTGGATAAAATCATTGCCTGTTAGAATCCTTGCAAACACTTGAAATATGCCAAACTGGGTCAAACGGTTCCTTTTGTAAAAATATTCACCAGAGCTTTATGAAAAGCTCCTTGTAAAGAAACAAACATCTCTTCATAGTGCAGGCAGCAGCTCCACCTGTTATCTTAATACAGGAATTATTATTTAGTTGTACTAAGGTGACACACAACAAAATGAAATGAGAGAAAAAATTATCAGAGGCCGTGGTGGGGACTATTTGGGAACTGTGAGTAGTTCCTGTAGGAAGCTCTTGGATAACTTCTCAATGAAGTGGGGTGGCTGTGAGTGGGTGGCCAGCCGCTCTCCACATCCCTCACTCATGGACAGAGCCCATCTCAGGTCAACAGGACTGCTTGCAAGAATGGAAACACATGGCTTGGGAACTTGAATGATTTTTAAAATAGATGTAAAATTAATTAGAAACCAATAGAGCATGACAAAAATATCGCTGTGTTATTAACTTTGTTTTCTCTTACATTTTCAGAATGCCTTACACCTGGGGCAACCAGGGATGTGGGCAACATCATACTGTTTCTCCACTCGCCTGCCATGGATGTTCTCAAGGACAGAACTCTTGATTCTTTCTGGCAGAAGACCCAACACACAGCTCCCATCAGCAAACCTGAAAGGTAAAGCCAAAGCCCTGCTCTGAGGAAAGGCCAGCCCCTGGGAACAGGTACTTGGGCATCTGAGCTGCCCCTTTCCGACCTTGTGTCCTAACCCTGAAAGTACCTCTCCTCCACTTCCACTGTACAACGCATCAAGAGCCCTGATACAAACTAGGTACAGCTGGAAAGAGTACTACGGTTCCAGAGCTACTGCAATTATTTTCGCAATGAGAACAGAGAAAGAGAGGCATCACTGCCCTAAGGCCATGTAATGCTGCAGCAAAAATGAGAGAAGCCCCAGAGGATGCAAAGTCCGACTGTCCTAGCCACGTTACAGATACTCTTTATCAATCTGACATACTAATAATGCACTGCTAGTGGAAAAGGGCAGGTGTGGGGAGCTGTACTTGAATTTTAAAATGTTTACATAAATTACAAATACTTGCTACACCACAGGGAAACAAAACTATCCACATTTATTAGTAACAGGCACTGAATTTTTGGGAGAACTTAAGTTCTATGACCTCTATTGCTTAGAAAATTTTGACTACATAATAATATAAATTCTGAAAAAAAAAAAAATCTCAGCCCCTTCTGGCTAACCTGGTCCACATTCACCCATGAACCTTCATAAACTGCTGGACATATCAAGCAATGGAATGATTGCCATCTTTGGGAGGTGATTATACCATCAAAAGAGTTAGCATGGAGGACATGTGATGGAGCTGTTGCACAGATTCAGTCAGAGGCAGACGTTCTTTGTAATGCTTGCAGTCATTTGTATTTATAACATTTATGTGCTGTCATATAATAACTACATCATTAGTATCATGCCCTTTTGGGAAGCTTAAAGTCTTTATTCCTCTTGAACACTGTAGAAGAGAGGGGAGAAGGGATTTAAATTTGACGTGTTGATTACTAGTGCATATTTCTACTTCTTCTACTACCTATGACTAAAAAACAAAAATACACTTTGAACAAGAAAATAGATAGATGGCAAACCACAGTGAAATAGAAAAGGTAATTATTTCCTGCCTGAACCTCTATTCTCCAAACCCCATCCTTGAGGGAGGAGGAGAGGGGGAAAGAGAGGTGAGGAAACCTATGTTAGCCACCACTGGCAGCCTCAGCGGGATATGGATGTCACCTTGGTGGTCTCATGCTTCTCGTAGTCAGAGCCATATTGACAGACACTGGTTCTTGCAAGGATGATTGGCAGGAAAAGCTTTTAGAGGAGGTGGTGGTGCCATGCCAAAGTAGACATCACCAGCATTTGCCACTTCCCTGCTGTGCAGGCAGTTTTCAACAACTCAGGTCCCAGATTTACCACAGTTTTACAGCACCTAGCACAGATTGGGTTGGATGAAGAAAACCAAGTACTGATTTGTAAGAATGTCACAGTGTTGTGACACTGCAGTGAACCAAGCTTCCGTCCAAGACAGAGACCTGAAGCACAAGAATAGGGTGCAAATGATGAAGGAAGAACATTGTTATCTGGATATCCATATTGCCAAATTTTCAGCCACAAGCTGTAATGACAATGGTCTTATCAGGGCATAAAATAACCCCAGGGCTGTGGCCACAGTGTAAACCCCTATCATGATAACACATTTTTTAAAAAGTTACCCTACAGGCTGCACTGATTTGAAGGAGTTTGCATCGCACTGGTCTTCACTGCTTAGAAATTTGCAGGCACCAGAAGCATTTAAGAGAATAACAGAACAAGCCCACACAAAAAGCCTGGACAGCAAACATGGACAGTAGGTAGAATGCCTTTCATCTCCTTGCAATAACAAGCCCGTAATTGTCCCATCCCAGTGAGGCATTTAACCAACCTTAAGCTTAAATACTGACTTACCACCACAGTTACACTGGCAGCAGTGTAGCAAGAAGAGGGCTCGCCAAGGAGAGTGGCAGAACCCCACTGCTTCTGCCCAGCCACTGTCAAATATTAACCCAGCAGTTCAGGAGGCTGAACTTGGAAGTAGCATAACACAAAACAGAAGAAACTTCAGGTAGTGAAAAATGAGTAACAAAAGCTAAAAGAAAAACAATTAAGTGATTAAAGATATTGAGGAAATGGCTATCACAGAAAGCAAAAAACATATGTCTAAAGGCCAGAGAAACAGTGACATGGAGCCTGGAGGGGCAGCTACCAGCTTAAATCACAAATGGTGAAAGATAAACCAGTGAGCAGGCATCACCAGAAAACAGAGGAGCAAAAGAGATGAGCTGCAGAACAGTAAGAGGAATTTAGCTCCGGTAGTTCTGAAGCAGTATGGCTTGGTGGTAGTGAAGTTCTCAGTCAATGGTAAGGCTGGCCAGCATGTGTAAAGAAAATGGATTCTAAACAGTATGGTAAGAATTGACAAATATTATTTGGTTTTGGGTTTGGTTTAGCTTGGCTTTCTGTGCTTAAATGACACATTTTATTAATGCTCCTGTTTTATACACACTCTAAGCATGTGTATAACAAATCCTGTATCTGCTCTTTAAAACAGATGCCTTTTCATACCCTGTTTCTCTGCTGTACAACCCCGTAGGATATGGAGGTTCTACTGACAGAGCTGTTGTGCTCTTCTTAGCTAAATTGTGACAGCAGTCATTCTGCATCCTTCCCCCAGTCCCAGCATGGGTTATCTCCTACAAATGTGCATCCCTACACTAGCTGTGAGCATGCTGCAACTGATACCTGCCTTTCTTCATAATCAGTTTCTTTGCTGAGGGCTTGGAGACTGCCATCTTGCCTGCTCATGTTAAAAAATATCCACGTCAAATTGCTAGTAGGCTCGACAGCTTCAACAGTTACAGAATTAGCTCTTTAATGAAGCCTCAGCCCAGCTGCCACTGGCTAGATGTGGGCAGGTTAGGAGATGTGGGCATTGTCCCCATCTAGTGGCTCACTCACACTGGGGAGAAGAGTGGATCACAGCTAGGACGGAGCAAAAGTCCTCCTTCACCCTCTCGAGCTAAAGCGCAGAGCCCTCCATTTATGCAGGGTTAGGTGTGACCGTACTGCTCCTGCCAGAATCTGGGTTGCAAGATCACATCACTTATTTGTATTCAGGGTTTATCTATATTCAGGGTCATTTATCTATATTCAGGGTCATAATGAAGTATCAGGTTGAATGCTTCTAGAAAACTATTTGCCATTAGTAAGATGTTTACTGTTTTAACTTACTATCTTCCATTCAAACTGTCTTCCCTGGAAACAGCCTCTCAGGTTTCCCATTACTGTGGTTTGTTCCAACTGCTTCTCTCCAACTGAAGTTTTTTGTAGATTACACTAACTTTACTGTTCAAAGCGGTGGTATAAAACAGTTGTGGAAAACATTATAGAGTGACCCACACTTCAATAATATGTATTATACAGTATTTTAGATTCAAAAAGACAGTGATTCACATATCAAAAACCTGGCTATAAAATATTATGTAATAATTTGCACCAATCTTGGCATAGCTGCACTAAAGTCCAGAGGGGTGAGTCAGTTTGCCTGAACTTGAAACTTTGTTTGAAGGAAGGTTATAAAACACTAAGGTGCCCAAAATCTTATCATCATGCCTTTTAACCAGAATTCCTCCTATATATATCCTACTCTCTCTTTTTCCTCCCCCCTTTCTATTTCTTTTTAAATCTATTCTGACTAAAGAAGAATCACAACATTTTCTTTCTGCCTGATGTGGAATTAGATGGAGATTTGTTATGGGCAGAAGCAAGATGCATACCTCCAGGTAAAAAAGCCAGTAGCTGGAGGAGAGCTGGGGCTCCCAGAGATATCAATTTAGCAGGTAAGAATTCAACTTGACTTTTAAGATGATAGGAAAGACTGTTACAAATAGCTCATAAAGGAAAATAATTGTATTTAAAAGTTCAGCACGTCAGAACAGAGCATCTCTGAGACAACAAACAGGAGCTCCAAAACCTCTCCTGTGCCTGGCCCCAGTTTTAAGACAGCTGGTTTTTCAAAGTTATTATTATTCAAAAAGTCCTTCTCAGAGCTTATAACAATCAAAGTACTTTGCAGAGTCTTTAGTGATGAAAGGCATTTCCAACTGAATAGAAAAATTCAATGGTACAGTACAGTATGTGAATAACCCCAACTTTTTAAGTTGTAGCTCAAGCTGTGAGACCCAACAGCAATGTTATACTGTGCCTGCACGCAAAATAACTTCTAAAACCAGAACCAGACTGCTTGAAAAAAATTATTTTCTCTGTGGTTCATGCTGGAATTTACAGAATAAACCAATGTTGGAAAAAGTTTTTTGTTATGGAATTATGTAGCTGAAATGCCTGTTAGGAATGTACGGAAATATATTCTTCTTTTTCATCTGTCTGTCTCTCACACACCCACACAAACCTGGATTGCTCTTTCTAACAGTTTCATGGATACAAAACTTTACTCAGCATGTTAAAATGAAAAAAAATCAGCCCAGAAGTACTGACAATATTAGGAACAGCTGGACAAGATCCGAGTGAAGAGAAGATCTGAATAGGACAGTACATATCCACCAGGTTAAGTATTCCTTACTATAAGGAAACATGTCCTAGGAATGAACTCACCTTAGTAGAAAGTAGCGCTTCTGAGAGGACTTGTTGCTGCCATGTCTCTAGTTGTCAAATACTGTGATGGTTAAGGTAGTAACTTCTGTTTCTTGCTTTTTTCAAAGCTCAGTAAACCCAGACTTGGACCAACTGCTTACACCAGAACTACAAGCTCAGACTCCAGGAGCAAAGATGAGTTGTAGCAAAATGGGCAGGCTGTGGGTAACTGCTTCCCAAAGACACACTGTCTACCTACTCAAAGGAAGTCAATCATGTGGTCAAAGCAAGGCTATGTGAGCAATTATGATTGACTCCTCAAGGGCTTCCTAAACATATGCTCATCCTAATTGACATAATAAATGCCATCGGCATTTCACATGCTAAATTATAAAATTGCACGGCTAGTTATGTAACAAAAGGTGCATTACCACTCCGATTTGGCTGATTGCTGTCTGACTTTGGCAAGACTGGCAGCCCCACAAACACTACAAACTTGCTTTCAGCCATGTGAGCAGATGACAGAACTGTATTTTTGTGGCTGGACAACCATGTGCCCCAGCTGCCTTCTAAGATGCTGGTAAGCCAGGAACAGGTACAACAGTCCATGCAAACTGCACGAGGGAGAGCATCCCTGGTCCTTGCTGCAGATGTGTCTGCTGTTTCTCTGTGATGGGGACTGCAGACCACGTGTTCTTTGTGTGGCCTGCCCTACTTAACTTTAAAATAACAATACAATAGGCAGAGTAAATTGCATGGGATTGTGAAAATCTTCACTTAATACAGCTTTACAGTAAATCTTAATCTGTCTTTGCAATCATCTCCCAGGGCCCCAAGTGGGTCAGCAGGGAAGGTGGATGATGCTATTTCTCTGCCCTCCCAGTGCCAGGGGATGGAAGAGCTGATAAAGAGGGAACAAAAGAGAAGTGGAGGACTTCTTCCCCTGAGGACACTGAAACCTTACACCTCAACCGCTTCCCATGGCCATGGTACCTGCCACCCTCAGACCACACAGCATCTTCTCACATGTGACCACGAGATAATATTTAATAACTACAAAGTGTGGAATATGTGATGGATAACCCTGTTAATAACACATAATAAAGTAAGCTGTGCTTTAATTACACTGTGCCTATACAGTTGCTTCTCTGATCCGGGAGTTTCTTAATACTTGACAAACTACTTAATGAGTTCTCACGACACCCTGTGGGGACCTTTTTTTAGAAGCAACCCACATGGTTAGGAGCACCTACTTGGTTAGGTGATTGGGGAAGGGGCAGCTGGCTGCTCCCATGCCGTGGGGCCAGTGCCCAGATTCTGTCACAAGAATCCTGGTGCAGCAATGTGACCACAGAGATGCTCTCAGACCTGATCTGAGGGAAAACCTTCACAAACTCCTGACTTCTAGGATTGCATCCTCTGCTTTATGGACATGTGCCTGTGGGGGGACAGCAGCAACTTGCAGCAGTTGGCTACCAAGAGTAATTTGTCTAAACAAGAGAAGCAAATGTTTGAGTTAAAACCTTGGGTCCATTGCACTCATAGGAAAAATTAAGCAAATTCAGGGGAGTAAGGATTTAATCATCTGTATCTCAAGATTACTTACGTTGCACCTAATACTACGATTTAGATATAATTATTATTATATTATACATAATTTTAAAATAAAAATTACTATTAAATATTATATATGATACACAAAATTATAGGTCTATAAATGTCTATAACTTAAATTATATCTGTATCTTACTCTTTCCTCCTCCTGGTACTTGGATCCACAAAAATGACTGAATAAACAAATCTTAATCAGAAAAAAACAGTCCCTGCTGAAGAACTGCACAGTACAGTGACACTGCTGTTTAAAATATCACAATCTGAAAGCATTCCCTGCCACTCATTCCCGGGGTCACAGCGGCTAGGGCCCAGTCCCATTCAGGAACCTGGAAAAAGGAGGGCACAAGCCCTGGTAAGGTAGTCAGCAGGTAAATTTCACCAAGTTAGAGAAGTGGTCCAGCCCAGGGGCAGCCTCCAAAAAAATGGGCGAACACACAATATACAGCCATAAATAGAAATTTCAGTGGGCAAGGGGAAGAAATTTTGATGAGCTTACAAATTTTTTGCAATGCTGAGAGTTGAATTTCACATTTAAGAAAAATGCACTCTTGGAAAGAGTGAGATACATTGCATATTGAAGGGGCTGAGCCCAGCAGTCCAGTTACTCTGGTCTAACTATCAGTTTTCTGAGGCTTATATAAGTTACATTTTGGCTCTTGAACAGACCTCTCCTAGTAGTAGTGCTGACAGTGCCCATTTATTTCTGCTGATAGCCCCTATTACTCATTTGGGAGTTAAGTGTGCAGTAAAGCTTATAACTCTCTTTAAAATGGAAAGGACTGGGTAAACCTGAAGTATTCAAGCAGGAGTGGAAGCAGATCTCTCTAGATGAGGCTGTGCAATAGTTTCTGTTCCAGGGGTCCTTTTTTTTTTTTTTTTTTTTTTTGTAGCTGGATAATGACTAAGGTCCCTGCCCAACAAAAGTCTTGGTAAGTAAACTTTGTTTATTATAGTGACCAAGCCCTCAGCCACCAAAACACATCCTGTAGTGCCTGGTTCTGCCTTCATCTGCTCAGTGCTGGGAAACAACATGCCTAAGTATGGTACTACTCACTGGACTTGATTCATCACTGTTTTAATTGGGGCTTCATGGGACCTCCCCCAAAGCCCATTGCTAATTAACATGCATGTGTTGCTGATGGCCTTGTAATATACCCTCTCACAACAAGAGGCTTACTAAGGTTTTGTCAGCCAGGACACGCGAGTGACACCAGCCTGGGTAAGATAGTTAAATCTGTGGCTGAGTTAATGTCTGCTTCCAGAACCAGTTCTGTGAGTGTGAAGACCAATTGTGTGCTGTTTAGTCCCGTGATGAGAAATCAATTAGGAATTACATGCTCAAACTGTCCTGCTTCCTGCATCCTTTCTCACAATCAGATGTGATCTGCTGTATGCAGGCAGGCAAGGGGATTTTTAAAATTCTTTGTAATTCCTCCTACAAGTCATAGTTATTTCAGTGCCTCAGACCCTTTTTGACTGGATTTAAACTGAAATATTTTTTAAAATAGCAGTAGTGTGATTAGATGAGTTCTCAGACTGAAACTATGAGAACCTAAAGCTATACTTTCCAGCACTGGGTTCTACTTGTAAAATCCTATGAGAACTGATACTGTTAAATATATAGCACAAAAACAGCTTTGTCATGGAAAACAAAATAATCGCATCACCTATACTTTTTTAACATTATCATTTCAACACAATCTATACCATGTAGCTGTTAGCATGGAAAGCAAAAGACTAGGGAAATGACAAGCAAAAATTAGGAATTATATTCAAAATCAGATCAAAATTTATCTGCTTTCAAACAAGCCATTTTCTGAAAGATTTAGCAATCAGAGAAATAGGAAGCATTCCTTAATGAGAAATTAATGGCACATAAAACCCATTTATTTTATTAAAACTCTTTGTTTCAGTAAGAATGTTGTGGGTGTATTAATGTGAAACTGGGGGATCAAGGAGAGGGTTACCTGGAGCAGCCAGACAGATAGGAAGTTTGAGTGTTTTGCCTCTTGTAAAGGAGCAATTGGTTTTTACTCAGAGAGATGGGAACAGTACACATTGGGAAGCAGCTGTACACAACAGGAGCTGCCAATTAACCATTCCCTGAACACATATTGAAGGTGAAAGTTTGTCTTCTGTGCTGAATCCCTTTGAATCCCTTGATTGCTTTTACAGATTCAGGCTGAGCCTTTAGGGAAAGCCTTGGAAAGATCAACTGCATATTTGTCCATCCCAGTTTCTAACTTCTGTGAAAGAACTGGACATTCACAGCAATCAAGTGCTAAGGCAGGCAGCGTTGCAGGACACCAGTATCTGGACATTTTAACAAGAGAGGGGTCTCATTACCTCCTCATCTTGGTGAGTGAGGATGTCTATGGCACTCCTCAGGCAGGCCTGCTAGGCCGAGGGCCTGAAGGAGAGCCACACAAAGAACACACAGATGCAGCAGGAGAGAGAGCAGGAAGAGAGAGAGTAGAGCCCTCTGACTTTTATTTATATGTTTTCACACATCACTGTGGATTGGAGGTAGAAATCACTACTTCTTATAATTTACTTGGTCAAAGTATTTGTCAATCATATTTCTCTACTCAGTATAGTGGAATTTGTAAACACACTTACAATTTAGGAAAACATAGATAATAGAGAGAAAACAAGTCATGGCTATGAGAGAGAAAGTCTAACAAGAAAACACTGAACACTGCAAGTCAGGGCAACATATGTCCACATATCCTCATTGCAGTTCTGGGTTCTGTGTTGGCACTGTGAATATATATATTCTCACATAAACAATCAGTCTTATGGATGGAAATAAAACTTTTAAGAAATTATGTCTATAGATTCACAGGTTTTCAACTGCTGCATGTACCTGTACTAAATTACAAGATATTTTGAGTGAAGAACTGAGTGCAAGTTTAAGTAAGTGAGAAGAACATGAGCTAAAGATAAAAACTAAACCAATTTCTCTTTCCTTTCTCACCTCTGCTGCAGTTATATGCATAAAATCAAGCAGCAAGATACAGCAGTGGTGAATGTAGCCTCAATTTACCTCCTACAGCTGCAGCGAGACTTTGTGGGTTTTAACCTGGGGGAGGGGAAGAAATGGGTTTCCAGAGGATTAATAAAGCAATGGGCTAAAGCAGCTGCAGTAAAAATGGCACCTCTCCACAAATAATCAGTTGGATTTCAACACACTTTACTGAAGAAATAGACCTTCTTAGCAGTGGGGAAAAGAGAAACCCAAACACATCTAACTAACCAAAAGCTTATGCACTAAGCACAGTGTTTTTGCATATCAGCATGTACGTATGTAAGTAGTATTTTAACACTGCCTACCAGGAAGCACAGCAACCTACAGGTACATTATATGGCCTTTTCAGATGGATTATGAAAATAATCCCTACATTAGGCTATGGGGAAGCTGAATCACTAATGACAGACACAGGAGATATTTATCACTGCCTGGCTGCGTGGCACTCCAGAGTGTGCAAGCTGAGGTTTGGCTCCACTCTGCCGCTACTAAAGAGGGCTGGTTTGTTTAACAGAGCATTTTCTTCCATCTTTGCTCCTCTGGAACAACTCATGCCCAGCTCAACAGGAAAAGTAGAAAGAGCAAAAAAAAGATACAAGCCATTCCACTCACGTGTGTGACTTTGCCGTGTCTCTCATGCACTGCTGGCAGAGTGATGCAGGCGTAAAATCACCAAGCTCAGGCTGGTGCAGCTGGGCAGTGCCCTGCACTCACCCCTCAGCCCTACTGCTGCAGGCACAGTGCCCGTGTCAGATGGGGAAGCCTATGGCATGACAGAAGGTACAGAAAAGCTGAATTGCATAAAGCTGAGCAATTTAAAGTTTAAAAGACCACACCCTCCCAGTCATGTCTCCCACAAGCAGATAAGCATGTGCAGGCTGCTCATACAATGGTGTAATTTGAAGCTTTTACTTTTCTTTCCGGTATATACCAAAGTTCATTTTCAGTCAGGCTCTTCCTTGCACTTCTTTTTTTCTTCTAACCTGACAGTTAACACGGTTCATATTTAACAAATACAAGTGTATCATCCTAAAAATTGCTTCAAGACAGAAGATTCATGTTGGCTTTCCCCTTTGAAAAGAAAGATGGGGTCCACAAGTTCTAACCCAGAATCTAAAATTTGGAATCTGAGTCTTCACCTTGTTCTTGTACACTTAGTGGTGAACACTTGAACCACATAAGAGCAATTTGTAAACTCCAGAATCATCTGTTTGAAAATACAAGCTCTGTTAATTTTCTGAACATTGCAAAATTAAGACTGCATTAAACCCTCTTACCCAGTAATTTTCAGTTTAAAAAGCACCCAAGAAGGGGATAAAATGTTGTACTGTAGATAGGGTGTTGTGCTGCTGCACTGTGATGCAACAGCTGTGTGTGAATGTTAATAGCAAAAGCAGCAGCAGCAAAAAAGATCTTTAAAAAAAAAATATTTTCAATAGAAGTAAAGAAACCCTCATCTTCCAACTACATGAATCAGTAATAAATGCAATTACTTCAGTCATCTTAAGCATTTGCTCCTAGGGAAGGAGGTGTTATTCAGGAAGCAAGGCAGCTTTGGAGACGGACTTGAATCAAGGAACTGCAATATATGCTGAAAACAAGTGGGAGGAAATCCCCAGCCTTTGATATAAACATCTGTGGCTACCAGGTCTTGGCCTTCAATTTATTCTTACACAAGTTTTTTTCACTTCAAACATTTAAAAAGCATGCTTGCTACTTGTGATTATAAAATCCCTTGATAAATATTTATTTTAAGAAATCATCCAGGGACATGTCAAGTCCTACCAACAAGTGTGACGGTCATCCCCTTAGCTGGATGAGTGCTTCTTTGCAGTAGTATTTACCTTTTCTGTCCTGACAGCATAGCACCTCTGCTCCAAGTTGCTCAAGGAAACCTGGGATGGGTCCCTGCCAAGCCAGCCTGCCAGTGCTCAGTGTACAGTTGTCCAAAACCCAGGCAGTGCCATGCTGGATCTGGGGCACTGTGCAGCTGCTTCTCTTCCCCCAGGATGGGTGCAGCATGGAGAGACAGAGCCTGCACAGGACCAGATGTCCATGGCAGTCACAAGGCCAGTCATGCAAGCCTCATGCATCAGTCATCTGCAAAATTGAACTATGCATATGAAATGCACTTTTAAAACCATGCTTAAGCTACAGAAGCTTAAACATTAGCAAATACATAGCAAAGCCTGTGTTTAAATCCTTCCTCGCATGGGAGGTCTCTCCGAGGCTGCTCATCCTAAATCAGGAAGCCCAGAGCCCTGTTGTCCCAGGTGACCACATCAGATGCTCAGTTGCAGACTTAACTTCCATCTTAGAAATCAGCCAAGTTTTCCCTCTCTCCCACTGCTGGGAGGCTTTTCTAAGTTTCCAGAACAGGGGCCAGCTCAAACTCATTTGTTCTCACACGAATGTTATGGGATTGCTTAAATAGCCTTTCCTATCTCATGATATGCTTTCCTGTTTTCCTTTCCACTAAAACTTTGTAAGCCTCTGCTCAGACAGAAGGCTCTCTGCTCTCCTGCTCACCCAAACAGCCCTCTTGGGCACTCATTCCTGTCTAAATTCTTCACTCTGGAACAGCATTTATTCTTCTTTATGCATACCACACAAATTATTTTCCTAGAAGGTGAGTTATTTATTGGCTCTGAACCAAATTGCTGGTGAGCTCTTTGGTACCTGTTGATGGAAGATCCTAGCTGAACCTGTCTTTCATCTGCTTGGAAGGAACATAGAAGTACCTCCTTTGAACTACAGCCTGTGTACTATATTATTTAACTGTTCCCTCCTTTGCCTGCAGCTGGCTAAAGGCTCTGGCAGATTTTCTTCACCAACATCACAAAAAAAGTGAGAGCGTTTTCCTACTACAATTCATTAATTTGTTCCAAAGTGACAGCAGTGTATCATAGATCTGACTGGTGCATTGACACCTCTTTGATAAACTTCTAGTTTCCTGGTATAGATTCATACACTGGAGGCAAAAAACATTACATATTTAGCTGTTTAATATTTTAAAAAATTTGTACATATATCTCAAGCTATGCCAATGTTCTTATACCTATAAAGACAGACATTTCAAGTTGCAGATATTCCATACTTCACTACTGCTGAAATTATTTTCAGGAGGACAACATGCCATAAACTCTATGGTATTAAACTTATTTATTTACTTCAACTAAATGATTTCAACATACATTGAAAGCATTGAGAGTACACACTGTGCAAGCTAAATTAAAAGATTAATGAAGTCATATTAGGGGAAATTATAGTAATCAAATGTTAGTTGATAATATTGTAATGGATGCCATCTGTGTTGGGTTGAAAAGATCACTGGGTCCTGCAAACACAAGGCTTGTGCATCCTCCTGTGAAGCCTCATGAAACCGGAGCAGAAGAGGCATGGGTCAGGTCAGCTCTTTGCCTACCTCTGACCACTCTCCCAGTCCCTGGTGCAGGCCAGGCAGCAGATTGCTTACAAAAAAAGGAAATAAAAGAGCTTTCTGCAGTGCATGTTACATTCTTGTCTGCACAGTTCTGGCAGGGGACTGAGCTATACTGTCTCTTTCAAGTATTCAACAGCACTAGAGATTCCTTCTGGATTTCTGTGATATACCCACAATGGTAAAATACACCCTTGTCCCTGATCCCCATGGGTGGATGGTAGGATGGGGACAAGGAGGAAAGGGACAGGTAGACCTGGCTGGTCCTCTGACTCAGTGGAGGAGCAGTGAGGAGGAATGATGCCAGGAAAGGAGAATCAAGAGCTGTGGGTCACAACCCAGAGTGGTAGGGACAGACCAGACAAGAGGAGACTGAAGTCCCCCAGATGAAATTGTCTCTCCTGGCCTGCACAATGGCAGACCACATCCACATCTGGCATGAACATTCAATGTTCTCCAGTGGGATTGCACCTCAGTGTGTAGAGGCATACAAAGAATAGGAACAAATTCTAGCGGGGGAATAATCTGGTGTAGAAACCACTCCAGCATGCAGGCCAGCATTTTCATATCAGTTCCCTCTCTTGTTTCCTCTTTGTGGAAAATGAGCAACCTGAATTGGATCACAAAACATAAATGGACTGCCAAGCACTTGTACTGTGGGGTCTCTGGTGACTACTGAGAGGCACTGACAGTCTGCTTGGAGATTAGACTGGACTCTGCAGTCATTAATCATCAATATTAAATAGCAATTCTGTACAGTGTGACAGATTAAATAAGAGGTTGACTTCAAAATTGACCTACTTGGTATAATTTACAGTTGGCAAAGCTCTTACAAAGTGTATGTTACTCTGGGAAGTCATGTTTCATTTGTCATAAGCACTTACTGGATCTTCTGTATCCGGTATCTTTACATTTTCTAGATGACTCCTGAGAAGGAGAACAGGAGCATAATGAAGAAATTAGAATCCCAAGATTAAAATAATCTCTTGTCCTCAGTTAATCAACCAACAATAGTACCAGCCTACTATTTTTCTGAAATAGACAGCTTTCATGGACTAAGAGAGCATAGGATTAAATATGGCCCTACTGGGAAAAATCCCAAAACAGCAACTTGTGGCATACCAGCAACTAAAATCATCCCACCAAAGAGCCCGTATGACATCCATCAGGAATGGCCTTGACTTGGAAAGCCCACAGACCCAGCTGTAAAATCTCAGGTGAGGCTTGGGGTCCTTCCACCTCCTCCAGAAAAAATCAGTGAAAAAATTAGCTTTACATACATAAGCAAAACAAACATTTAAGTGCCCAAATCACTCTGGCTGTAGGGAGAGGATAATATTACAGATAGGTAGACACTATATGTTTTCCATTGGGAGAAATTCTTGAAGTTAAAAGATTATTCTGGTCATTCAACACATTCATTAGTTAAATTGCAAAGCAAGCTCGTTACATAACCAACTCTAGGACAATTATATTTATCTCTAGGACAATTATATTTATCTCGTCAAAGTTCACAGTAGAAATGTATTGCTGATCAAGATAACATGAGTACCTTCTGCAGGGTGAAAGCTCTCTGATCTATTTGAAACACCAGTCCTGTGCCCTATCAGGGTTTTGGGATTATTTGTGACTTTTTGGAAGAATATGTTTGCACCGTTCCTCCCAGAGGTCTCTCCAGCATGAAGAGAGGAACTGAGGAAAGCTGGGATTCATTCTCTAGAAGTGGGCAAATCAAGGTACAGAAATTAAGTGTTTTGTTCCTAATTACCAAAGAAGTGTCTGGCATAAAGAGCATCTCACTAATTCTCCCATAGGTTGTTAGACACAGTAAAGGAAATGTTTTAAGGTGGAGTGAAATTTGTACTTAAAGCATGTAAAAATATATAGTGTACTCAATCCACTCTTGAATTAACTTTTACATCCAGGTTTATACCTGGGAATGATTTGTAGAGTTCAAGATTTGTTGAGAGACGGAGGCCATCTTGTCTGACTCCTTACATGTCACAGGCTGCACATCCCCTGCTGTGTCCCTTTATGGAACATGCTGCCTAGGTTTAACCCTATCAGGTATCTTTCTAGAAAAGCATTCCACTCTGGTCTGAAGAACCAAAAGGTGAGGAGTCCACTAGTCTCTTTGGTGTCTTATTCAGGGAATTAGTTGTGCAAACATGTAAAAACACATGGATAATTTATTGCTAATTTGATGACACCACCTCAGATCATTGTCATCAATTCATGTTATGCATTTCCTGGCAAGATGAAAGAGCTGGTGTCTGTATCTTGTACCTCTACTTGTGTTATATTTGTACTAACATCCTCATCTATTTTTCATGTGGAAAAAAAAAGGCTGTGGTATAGACCTGCCAATATAGCAGGTGTATTAGCTAGCCCTTATGTAAGATTTTTGCTGTTCCCTGCATTCTCATCCAATTTTTAAATCCTCTTTTAAAATGCTGGCTGTGATGTGATTGATGTTACTCCATGAGTCTTTCCATATGCATACATACTATAAACACAGACAAAATCAGACCTTTGCCCTGACTTGACTTCTGCACATGTACTCAAGGATCACACCAGATATTTTGCCCTCCCATTGAGCTGTGACTGCATTTTAAGGTTGCCCATTAAGGTCTCCCAAGTCTTTCCAAAGTTTCTATTTTTTTTTTTTTCTGAAGCTGTCTCCCTCATGTGGTACATGTTCTCAGTCTCCAGGTTTATAATTTTGCACTTGGCCATGTTAAAGCACACTTTTTTCAGTCTGAAGTCCACTTTCTAGGCAACTCAGATTCCCTTTTCTCTAGTGCCATGTATAATCTGAGTAGCTCAGTATTTTTCCTGCAAGACTAAGTAGTGAACATTGCTGGAAGAGGGCTGAATCCTGATCTGGCTCTGGAATCTCACAAAAAATATTCATTTTAGTGTGATTTTGCAATAACTCCTTTTGATCCACCAGCTCTTAGCCACTTGGCATGTTCTTAAACAAGAGTGTAAAGTGTTACATTTTTAATCAAATTATGGTAGGATATCAAACTGAAGACTTTCAGTTTCTATTAGGCCTATTTTTTAACCAAGTGAGTAATCTTACATTAAAAAAGCAAGACAAGCTTACCTGGCAAGACCTGTATTCAATGAAAACATCATTGGCTGCCATTAATAATATTCCTGTTCTTTATATTTGAATTTCCATATCAGCCTCTCTATTATTTTGCTGGAAGTGAGGTCAGGCTGACTGCCATGCTGTTATCAGAATTACCCTGTTTGTGCTATTAGGGCATCAGCAAAGAGCATGCTTTCAGTCTTAGCAGATTTCTCCAATGTTCCCAAATTTATCAAAAGTTCTTATCAGTGGGCCAGAAAATTTCTCAGCCAATTAAAAAACAATAGGATGCATAGCTGCTGACAATACAGGAGCTATTGTTTTAAAGCTTATTCCTCAAAGTAGGAGTTGTCTAACATTCTTTTAGTTGCAGATGGATTGGAAAAGAATTGATTCTCCTCACGTGATATATAGATACACCATCTTCTTTATTTCCAAACATAAACCAGAAATATTTTCTGAACATTTCAGCAATCTATGCATTTCTTATTAAGAGTTTCAGTACCTACAACCCTTGCTTGGCCCACATAATTGCTACATTTTTTTCCTTATGTAAATTTAAAACTCTTTCAGAACACCATTCACTTGCCAAGAGCAGATTTTGGTTTAGGTGTTACTAGCAATTTCCATACTTAATAACATATAAACATCAATAGATGTTTATATCTCTCCTTTATAGGGGAGTTATTTCCATTATACAGCCACATGGTTTATTTAAATATGTAAGTACTGAACGTTTGCATACCCACACAAGTGTCCATAGATATGTATACCTATGCAGTCCCATATACAGATATGTGTGGACAAATTTATACCTATTTAAACACATGTACTTTCTGTCTTCTTCTGCCATACATGTTGCCTTAACACTGTTTTGCCCATTTAGTAAGCTCTTGAAAAACTTTCAGTTTTGTTCATGCCTCCATGCCTCTGCTTATTCAGGTTTATTAAGGGCTGTCCTTAGCTTGGGAAATTGGCCTTTTTGAAATAGCATGTGTGAATATTATGGTTTGGAACTGGATTCTCTTCAAGCATATCAAATGTAACCAGGTCATGATCAGTTCTTCCTGAGAAAACACCTGATTTCTGCTCTAGTGGATAAATTAACTTTTATCTATGAGGCTGCCCGAAAGCAGAATTCTTCCACTCTAGGTCTAACAACTTTTTTTTTTTTTTTTTGCAAAACTATCATCCAGTATTTAAAGCTACTTTACTGATGATTCACCAGTAGCTAAATGAAATCTTCAGCAAGTATGCAAAATAAAGTTCCCCATAATCATACAGTTGCCTCACCACATGCAGTAGTAGCTCATGTTGTCTTCAGATTCATTTCAGTGACTTATACTGTCACCTCTGCCCACTCCTGCTCACTGCTGAGCCTTGATAATCAGCATATTTATTGTGCTGCATTTCCTAAGATCCTGTACTTTCCAGTTCTAAGTTAGGCAGATCTACGTCACCAGGCCATAGACAAAGTAATTCCTCTCACAAAATTTCTTTTATCACCCTTGGTGTACTTAAGCAACTTATACAATATTCTAATATATTGATCTCTCTAGCACTGTAACCTGATGAGACAATTAAGTTGAATTTATCTTGATTATTCATAAATTCTAGTTCCTCTTGCTTATTACCCAGATTCCAAGCTTCAGCATATAAGCACTTCCAAATGTGTTTCTCTTTGGATCCTCTACCATGCTGATTTAATTTGTTCCTGAGAAGGAGAATTTGAACCATATTTACTTTCTTAACCCCCTTCTGCATGCAGTTGCTCTAAATACAGTTGTGGCAGGTCCCAAGAGCCAAGATATTTTGTCCCAGCCACACCTCTTCAATCTCTCCATCTTTTAGTACTGTATATATTACAAGCCACTACAAGGTTTAGCTCCATGGTGTGTAACCAGTCCAAAACCAACATGGATATTTCGTGCTGACCTGTGGAATGCTGACACAGGCTGGCTGGAATACAATCTCAGCAGCACTGTTTAAAAAATGGCATTCACCATCATTCTTTCTGCATCAAAGTGTCATGTTTTTGCAGGTGGCTTTGCAAAATAATTCAGCAAATAAAATTTTTAATATAAATGTAAGTACTCCATGTAGGCCACACAGGCACAACTTATTAGGGAACTGCAGTCTTCTGCAACACTTGCAACACCTTGCAGCCAAAAGGCTCAGTGCTGAGCCACTCATGGAAACTCTCTGAAGAGACCCAGATGTGTTCCACACGGGAGAAAAAAATGCATTAATAGCTGCACATGTCTCACAGTTACCCACTTATAACTGTCTTTTTTTTTTCCTGCAGCACAAACTAGGAAGGTCTGCAGAACCTTTCTGGGAACAGGCAGGGGCCCACGGACATCTTGGTTACTGCGCTGATGCCTGCCTTCTCATAAGAAGAAAAAACTCAGTCCTAAACTTGGGATTGTCCCTTGAAGTGTTTAAAGCCTGTGCAATCTAGCTAAGAAAAAGAGGGCATGTTTTATGCAGTGTGTCACTTCCATAGATACAATAAGAACTTGCAAAGACAGAAATTTGAGTCAGGATGCTATGGGCACTATGGGCAATCTGCTCTTATCTCAAAGAGGTAAGGGATCTTCTTCCTATGTGGAAAAGTTGTATCTTTAACTGAACTAATTTGTACAACAGGAGGAATGATGTGCTTACAGGAATGCAAGTATTCTTTCGGTCACACACACTTCAAGTTCTAGTACATCCACACAGGCACTGCAAGGTACAGTATATCCACACAGCAAACCACGAAAGATATCAGCTGCTGGGAAAGAGCACACAGAAAGAAGCCACCTTGAAGGCAGTGAGACATTTTCACTGATTCCTGAGCAGACCAGCATGTTCAGTCTGAACACATTGTTACCTAGAGATTGAGGCACTGTACGTTGATCCAGCAAGCTCAGCAAACAGGGAACAGTGCACATCTTGCAGATAACCTCTCTTTTACTCAGTGGGTTAAACATCACCCTAAGCACACCTCTTTTACATGCCAGCTGCTAAATTGCTAATTTATTTACTGAAGGGAGAGTACAATGCATACAGTATAGATCACACCAGAAACAAAAGTGGTAAGGACCCAATAACACAATTACACACAGGCCAATGAAGAGTATAACGTTATATATGCACAGAGAACTTCCTTAGCAATGCCTGTTGCAAGCCGAGATGGTGATAATAGAAGGTACTTTGCTCAGAGATGTAACCTAAAGCACAAATAAGCAAGTGCTACTCTGTCTTAAACTGCTCTGCTTACAAAGCCAAAGGTCTGAAAATAGTGGATAGAGGAGCAGCTGGGTTGCTGACCTTTCCCGTTCAGAGCAAGCCTTGCCCCCTTTCAAGGGCTTCTGCCCTCCCCTGGCACAGAAAATGCATTTTAAGCAGCTCATGTAACTGTGCTGCTTGTGTACCTGTCAGTCTCCAAGAACCCATAATGACTTTTGGATTCAAGGAAAAATTTCAACCACTTCTGACAGATGACAGGGGCTTTCAACAGCAATTAAACAAGTCTGATGAAAGCAGGTAGGCTTTCTTGTGGAGATGAAAGATTGATAGCATTATACTGGGAGAAAACTCTCTCTGAGAATGTCTTACCAAAATGCAGAGCTCTGTTCCTGTTATGGTAAGGTGGTCTTAAATATTCAAACAGCAGGAAAATCTTCTCTTGAAGCTCACAGCAGTCATAAATATAGAGCAAGATTCCTTGATTTGGTGGTCATGGATCTGTTTAACTATAGTTGTTTTCTACACTGTGGCCATGGATCTGTTTGTTTAACTTTAGTTGTTTTCTACACTATATAATCACATGTTGCATATTTTCAAAAACCATAACAAACGAATATGTTACTGTATAATACATTATATATAATGCATACATATATAAAATTCAACAGAAGATTGACATTTGAGCAGCTCATAAAGGCAATAGTAGTAATAGTAGTAGTAGTATTGAATTTGTCTGTGGTCTACAATGTGAACGCTTAAGTATCATTTCAAATGAGACGTCCTTGAGAAAACATTTGTTTTTATACATTGTAGTGTGAAACACCTTAGAAGTGGCAACTCCAACAAAACTGTTTAAAAGAAATGCAGAAAGTCCATTTAGCTGACTTACTTATTAGCTCAGGTCAGAGCATGTTGCTAATAACACCAAGGTTGCAGGTTTGATACCCGTATGGGCCATTCACTTAAGGGTTGGACTTGATAATCCTTGTGGGCCCCTTCCAATTCAGAATGTTGTGTGATTCTAGAAATCTCCTATCATTGGGTCACTGTCGTAGTGCACTTCCCCTTTCAGTGTGTTCTGGGCTGCAGTAAACCCACAGAAAGCTCTTCAGCAAAACAGAGAAAATAAGACTTATTTTCTTACCCATTACAAAACTATAAACTCAGCTTTCAGTGTCTGGTGATGTTTTGAATATTTTGTGTGGTATTTTCTGAAGAATCTCTATTACATGTGTTTAACTTCTGAAAATGTGAATATTAGGGTCTAACCCAGGCATAAAAAGCACAAGTTTTTGAAAAAGCACTTGCACCACAACTCATCTATTTGAATCTCAGTTGATAATGTTGACATAACATTTGCTGTGGTAGTTTTAGGCCTCTGAAGACCACATATGCTAATATATTCCAGATGTGGGACAGTAAAAGCATCAAACTATTTCTACTTATGATAAGATGGCAGGAGTTGAACCCAAATCTCCACAGGTACAACAATGACATACCTGTGCTACTGACCTCTCCTGCTGCCTTGCTGGGGAACAGGTGCTGACACTTTACATTTTATGAGACACTTACTGAGTGTAAATGAATGACTTTACTATTATCTATCAGAGGCTTCAGACTGAAGCAGTTGTTCAGAGCACCCCTGGTGCTGACAGAACAAGTCTATATTCATGCCCTGCGGAAAAAATCACCATTCGTATTTAGATTTGCACCACGTTCACAAAGTTCCTCAGAAGATCTGCTCGCTTTGTATGTCGGGAAATGGATCAGAAAATACTGACAATTTTCAAAGTGCTTGCTTTGAATTTCAATGTCTCCTTCTTGTACTGGCTAACAGTGAGCTACTGTTGGTACACACTAAGTTGCTCACACTGCACATAAAGTGAGTTGACTTGCCGAGTGTGTAGAGACTCCAAACTCCCTTGCTTACCCCTCCCTTCCCAAAACACCAGCAATGGACCATTATCTTTGATTTTGACATCTGAAAAGAGAATGTAAATGCCAGGAAGGAAGTTTTTAGCATCTGTAAAAAAACACTCTCTAAAAGACCTTCCAAAGGGAATATTACAACAGGATACAGTAAAGAAAAACAGGAGAAGAATTTGAGGGGGAGACACTCACACTATAAATGAAAAATACTTCTGAGAATAAACACAAACAAAAGCACATCCAAACTTACCTCTGCTTAACAGAAAATTACTGATTTTTCTGCTTAAAATAGGCTCAGTACGTTAGTGAAATACTTGAATATGTCTAATTTATACCTTCCGGACTGTGCAGTGTAGTACAAGGAGGATGAAAGTACACTCAGAGTTGATGTTGGGGCTGCCTCCGCTGGACCACCAAGGCAGGAGGTGAAATCCAGAGGTTATAAGCTGTGTACTAGAATGCAAATTCTCTGAAAAATTTCCTTTACAGGATCAGGGTATCTCCACAAGAATCAGGAAAAAATTATCTCTAAAGTCACTGAACTGAAGGTTAGGAAACTCCAGACTTTCTGAACATCTTGGTAATAGATGGTCAATATAAAATTGCCATTACTTATTATGTTTTGGGGACATTGACTAGATCTAGTGGCTATCTATACTCTGCACTACGACAAAATGCAATATAATAGCAAACATTACCCTAATTGCAGCCCTTCTCCTCTGCCAGTTTCTCCTATTAAAAACTGTCAGAGTAGACTGTGCTGTGCAAGCCACACAGACAGTCTGCACATCAAAGACTTTGCAAGCTAAGCAGCTGAGATCAGGAGATGAGGTCTGCACAAGAAATTCCAGAACAGCTCAACATTACATGAATCTGTACAGGACTTCGTGCATGACATGAAAGGCATTCTGAAAAGACTGACTTTCGAAAAAGGTAGAGGATAGTGAATTGCTGAAGAAAGCTAAAAAGATCTGAACAGTTGTGAGGCATGGATGACTTTCAAACAAATTCCTGAGCAGCTGAGAATCTGTCCTAGGAAAGAACAGGACAGAGCACAACAAGGCAGCATCACTGACTTGATTTATGGTTTCTCCTGTGTTATCAAGCAGCAGGTTTTTGTCAAAATCCTTTCCAGGCTTAAGGACTTTATGAAAAAGCCTGAACAGATTCTTACTGGTCTACATGAGAACATGCAGTTTCATTACAAAATAAAATTTGCTGCTTTGAACTGAAATTGCAATGAATGACCATGGAGGAGGAAATTAAAGGGAAAGTATTAAACTTATGGCTGAAGTAATGCTGCAGTCTGAAAGGAAAAATGTAGAGCATCTTTTGCTGGTGTTTTCATAAGCTAGGGGGAATTGCACTGGTCTGTAGGTGCTGAGCACAGGGAGCAGAGGTTGAGTGGCCCTCACAAGGCTCTGAATGAGTGACAGGACTGTGCTCTGTAACCCAATCAGTCAAAAGTTATCTTGGAAAGAAAAAGGTGTCATGATGAGGGGAAAGGGTATAGAGAAGAACAATTCTTACAAGAGGAAATTTTCTGCCTGTCTACCTTTAATTAAGAAACTAGAAAATGCTCAGAATCACAGCTTTAAATTCATCTTCTCCCTAATTCATAATTTATCTTTTACCCAACTTCTTAGGGGAACAAAGTCAAGGCAATCATACCTTTGTCTGTCTGTCTGTCTACATGTCTTCCCTCTGTATCTTCAGAGTCCAGAGGCCTTTTCCACTACCTTGACAGAGGATAGTGATTTCAAAGATATTATGTGCCCATACATGTAAAGAAAATAAGGTAGAGTAACAGAGGAAAGAGGCCCCATTAAGCATTCACATGGAGAGAAAGACTGAAGCATAAATACAATGAGGAATCAACAAAAGGCTTGAAATTCCTGAATGCTCCATGGGAAACACTTCAATTAAACTCACACCTTTCTAAACATCAGGAAATACAGCTACCAAACATAAAACTGTAAGAAAATAGGCCTCACTGGCTCAGCTGCTCACCCAGCAATTTCACTTCAGCAAGCAAACCCATTACCACAACTGGAAAATACCTGTATTTCGTCGGATGGAAAGCGCAGCAAACAGGCTCTTGGTGAATAATCTAGGCATGAAAAATGTCAAGGAAGCAGTTTCCAATTAGCAGTCCTCACCAAAAGAAAGCTTCCACTCCACCCCCCTCTAGGGCAGCATTTTCGGGAGCCCATGGGAAGGGGCCCTCAGCAGCCAAGGGCACACAGGGCTGGGGCTGCTGTGTGGGGAGGGCTCCCTAGCTCAAGGGGAAGCGCAGTCGCGAACCCAAGAACAACAAAACAGCATTACACTTAATCCACTGCCATCTGGCTTCATTTTGACAATCCACAAAATCAGACACAACATTCTTCCGCAAAATCCCTGAAAAACAACACAGAACTAGTGTCAAACCCAGTGTCCCCTCCCTCCCTGGCCCCTCTGAGGGCTTGAAAGAGAGGTTTCTCATAAAATGAGGAGCGATTTCCCCAGATGACATTTCTGCAGGAGCATTCAAGCTGCAGATGTTTCCACTGTGGAAGAAGAGTTTGTATAATGCAGCGCCGCTTGTCATATTTATGGAGGCAGGGAGGGGGAAGGGGGTGAGAAACAGAAAACAGGAGAGGCTGCAAGCAGTGGTGTTGATCCATAGGCGATGAATTGCCTGAGGCTATCAGCTCTGTGCATTTGCTAAGCTCTTGACCTGACCAAGGGAGAGCAAGGACCATACATCTTCCCTGGCAGAAACCAAGCAGCTGTTCATGAAGGGACAAGGCAAACCACACAGTCTTTAAACTAGCTGGGAACACAGTATCTCTGCAACTCAGCAAGCCAACTCCCATTATTCTTATTCTTACTATTATTATTTCAAAAATGTGTTGCAGGAAACCTTGGTTTGCAAAATTTGCATTGTTACTGAGGCATTAAGGTAGTCTGCATGGCCTGCTAACAGCTCAAATATCAGCTCGTAGCTGATGGCTTTCATAACTTCTTAACAGAGGTATTTCTTTCCACAACAGAAGCAAAACCAAAAATATTGAAATAATGCCTGTTTCATGCTGAATTGTGTTCATATTGACTAACACTGATTATCTACAGAGAACAACTTGCTAAGCACTGAACCATATTTTTATTGACACCTCCTGACTTAGGGTTGCAGCTCAACTGTTGGGCTTCTAATGCCCTTTCAGACACTCAAATGCTGAAGACGCCTGGCCTCCATCATGACATGGACTTTCTGTAGTTCCTGTGACATTTCTACCAGCTCTATGTGGATATCTCAGATATTCTTGGCTCTCTCCTCTGACACTAGATGCCTAAATTCAGGCATCTGCATGAGATTTCAGGAGTTACCCTACAGAGGCTATATCCTCTCTTACAGCATGCTTATGTAGTAGTCTGTGTAGTGATACATTTGCTTGGGTTTTCTGGGTGCTACCTATGATAGGAGCAAGCGTGTATGTCTTCTCAGTTGCCAAAATTAGTGGACTAGTAAGCAAAGCATCCACTCACTAAAAATAGTTCAGTTGCTAATGGTACTTTGCTCAGTTCCCATATAAAAACTGTCAGGACAGAAAACAAGGCAGACTCCATTTGCACATCTGTCTTAGGGCTGAACACCACAGGAATGTCCCCAAGCATGGCCTGTGCTCTGCTTCCTAGCATGGCTGAACATCCTGTCTTCCAGAAAGCACATTACTGACAGCAGCATTAATGCTAACAGGCACATCTCTGTGGAGTGCTGCATGTGCACATGCATTTATCACGCAGCTTTCTTAATGTTCAAGATTATGCCAGGGGACAGCCTTGCCTGGCCTTCACACAGGGATTAGAAGATGTGAGGGAAAATGCAAAGAGTAAGTTCCCTGTTCCAACAGCAGTGTCACCTGCAAGGGACATGTAACTTCATAGAAGTTTATCCTACTAAAACTCCCAAATGTTTCCGTTTGTAGTATATAAAAGACCACATTCCTATCACAGCCTGAGAGGAGGAAATGGCACACTCGTGCTAAATACTGGGGGATTGGTTTTACAGCAAAGACAGTATCTGCATGACCTTCAGCATTGTAGATAGAAAAGCTATGCTGTCACACACCAGCAGCTCAAACAAGTACACATCTGGAAGGAGGGGAAGGGAAAACATAATCTCCTGTAAAACCAGAATTGTAAGCAAGACAAAAGAAACACTTATATTGATGGAGGCAATAAAGAAACAACAAGCAGATAAGGTACTTTTATCCCAAATATTAAAAAAATAAAAAAATTAGTAAGAAAACTTGCTTATGACCCAGACTAAAACAACTGAGGATCCTGCACTATGATGAATAATGCTGATTCATTATTTCTGATGTTAACAGATTTTTAGGATGGTTAGGGAAATAGCATGGCTAGTAACAGGCTTCATAGTGAAATTACTAGCTGCTGAGATGTTGCTGCTTACTTAGCTATATGTTTTGTGAAACAGTGTATTTTGCAGGTTCAGTTTGTGGGTTTGAGCCGTTCAAGCTGTAGGCTTCCGTCACTTCTCACAATGTTCATCCTCCAAGGATGCTACAGCAGCATCCTCACTATAGATGGAAATTTATGTGTGCAGCCAACAAAACTCTAAAAGGATGGTGGAATTTGACTTACAGGTTTTTACTGATAGGAGTAGACTCCAGGTTACAGGGACGTACCTGGCACCTCCCTCTCTCTCTCTGTCCTCTAAGTTCTTCCTGTACACCATGACTAAGCAGTCACCTCACCTTAGAGGTAGGCTGAGTTCCTGATGGCATTAGAAAAGTTATTCTCAGGGACTGAGAACAAACATATATAAGGCCAAAATGATGGAATTGCTGGATTTTGAAAGGGTATTTCTGTTTGGTTTTTTGAAAGAATAAACTCCATTTCATTCCACTTTCATACAGGGTCTGTTCAAAGTGTCATAGTGATCACCAGAGGATTTGACTTGGCTCTTTGCCAAGACTATGTCCTCTGTATAATCCAGTGAGAGATCTGCTTGTCAAATGTTTGCAGGGCTTTATTCTCCATGAAAGCAGAAAAGTTCTGCACCAGCCATTCCAAAGAAGTCCCTTTTTCTACTCCAGGAGGTTATGAGGACTTCAAAAAAACAGTTGACATCCTCTCATGCTCATTTAGCACACCTGGGGTAGCAGTTACCTGCTCAACATTGCTGTTAAAATGAAAACAGCAGAAATCTGACAATCTTTCATATGTGTTCATGGGAAGGAGGAGTTTTCTCTCTGTGTTTTTGAGCATTTTAACTGTATCTGTTGAGAAAATTAAGGCTGAATACTACAACATTTCAGTAACATTTTACAAAAAAAAAAAACAAACCAACAACAACAAAAGAAACCACCATTGAAATATGCCCCTCTATATTCAGGTCACAACTATGTGATTTATTTACACCTTTCCTTCATCTTATTATTAGAATTACACAGTGATGGGTTTCCCTGTGCCACCAGTGGTTTGTCAACAGGGGTTGGAAATATCAGTCTGAAGTTACTAAACTCACATATTCAGAACCAGGTACTTGCTGTACATCCTGCTTCCCCATTCCTCTTGCTGTGCTCTGCTGTCTCACTTACTGGACTAGAGTTTCTCCAGGAAATTTGAACCAAAAAGTATTTTCAGTTGTTGCTAACTGATATCTCACAGGAGTCTGCAGCATTAATCATGCCCAAAACTATGTAATTTCAAAATTGTCTCACTGTACCCTAACTTCATTCTTTTGCTGGAGTACAGTCAGACCTTTAAGTGGAAAGAGGGGCTTTGTTTAAAAGACGTTCCTTTTGCTTAAGTATTCTCTTTGCCTGTATTACAAATTGGCAATATTCTCGGAAATCTTTGCTGAGAAAGGGTATCATATAGCAATTAAGGTGTGTCACAGAGCTGTATAAAACACTCAAGGAAAATGAAGTAAAAATTGTGATAGACTGAAATATTCATCTCTTGTCATATGCTACACAGGATATATGCTATTTTAATTTGTTTCAGTGTCTGTAATCTCTCTATGTACAGCAGTTTAAAGCTTTGTTCTGTTTTAAAATAGAAGGGTAAAGCTTTTTGTCACACTTCATTTACTGGCCAGCTGGAACTGCACTGCCTGTTCCTGCTCATTTACGGGAGTTCAGAAGAGAGGGCTGTGGGCAGCACCCCAGTTTAGCTTCTCTATGAAAAAAATTGACAGGAAACAAGGGGAAAACTGACTATAAAGGTCTTCCTTAAAAGGCAAGAGAGGTTTTATGAACGAGAATTGCACTCCTTAACTTCATCTCACAAATAACATTCTCAAGGCCAAAATCACTCATTCAGAAAGGATCTCAGAGACCAACCAGAATATGCAGCATGGCCTCACAGTGTCTGTTGTTGCAGACTCAAAACTCGTGCCAAAATATTAGAATGCAATTGTAGGTCACAGCACAACAATTGTGGAAAAGGAAAGTGCGTAACAGCAGAAAATAAATCATAGCTAATTGAAACATCATTTTAGAAACTATTGTGGCTGTCACAGTAAAACATATACAAAAAATTATTCTTGCTCTTTTTTGATGGAAAGGGGGTTTTGTTTTAATTTTAAAAGGGTACACTTAATGATCCCTTTGCTTTACACTGTGCAGTGTCATTTTTTGATCCATTTGTTTCATCTTCCTTTCACCACTCTCTTTCAGTCACTTCACAGAGTGCTAGTTCAATACCAACAAGAGGTAAGTTGCGTGGATATTAAGTATTTCTGGCAGATTATCATAGCATTGCCAAAATCCTTTTGAAATAGTCCCTCTCAGTGCCTCCAACCCCCCTGGCCTGTTTAAAATAAGAAAAGATTTTCTTTAGGTCTTTTCCAGCCTATATTGCAGTCAGCATGGCTGCAGTTGATGAAAGAGGTCTCACACTCTGGAGTCAGTCCTGGAGCTGCTCAAACAGGACTGCAGGCCTATGTTACTTCAACAAAGATACCTTCCGATAGGAGAGGCTCAGCAGTAACCCTGTTATCCTTCCTCTCTTCCAGCTGATTGAACTTCAGCCATGTCTTTGTTGAACCAGGGCCAGAAGCTCTGCTCCCTGTTGCTCTCTGCATGTTGAGATGGAGAACTATCTCTACCTTAGCAAATTACATTCATGAAAAGGTTGGTACATGGGAAACCAGTGCTGAAATATTGCTGAATATGAAATCCATGGCACCTCAAATTTTTCTAGATTAGGTATCAGAGAGAAAAAATATACAAAACTGAAACCTCCTGATGAAAAGGCTTTTGTAAAATAGTGGGAAATTGCTTTACATTAACCTTGTAGAGAGAAGAAGAACAGGGTTTGCCACAGTGCTCTCCCATCTGCTCTGCAGCGTTGGTGAGCTGGGGCTCAAGAACTCAGGCAGTGGTGCCTTGGTATCTACAAGAGCTGCTTGTGCTGCAGTGAGTGTGGGAGGCATCATGTGCAGGTATCATGTGGGGCATGGACGGAACTCCAAACTACCCTTGCTATCTACAGATGTACACCCATCCAGAATAAGAAACACAGTGGCAACCAGAATTTCCTTCATCTGATAGGGAAAATACAGTTGATGAAACATCTGTGTTGTTGTCATTCTTCAGAGAAGAAAGTCTGTAAAGTGACAATCTTTTCCTCTAAGAGGTGTCTAATGTGCTTCAAACCCAGTGTTTCGATTAACTGTTCACTGGTGTCATGAAATATGGGGAAAATCCTCTTCAGAATACCTTGATGTGCTGAAAGTAGTCTTTCAAAATCAAGTTACTACATGTCCAGAAGGAGAAGTAAAGTACTTGTGGGATGTGTTCCACAAGCTCATAAAAATGTAACCTTTAATAAAGTTAAAATAAGAGTTAAAGTGTGACAGTTACAACAGGAAAGAAAATGCAAACAGCTGCTCAGATCTGGAAAATGAGAAAAGAGTGCTCTAGAGTAGAAAGAAAATGAATAATATTTCTTTCAACTTTGTGCAGAAAAATCCTAAAATATCTGCTACTTGAAAAGTCTGTAAGTTAATAAAAGACTAGGAAGTATCCTGAAAGCTGCAAATTATGCATCCACTGTACGCCTGCAAGCTGGTGTAGAGCAGCCTCCTTAACAAGCCCCTGGCACACAGAACTTCAGAGGAGAGCCCGAATGAGTCACAGCTGTATCTTACTAATTGCATTTCAGTTATTGAAAGGGAAGGCTTGACTTTGACCTATGCATGAAAAACACCAGCTTCCCAGAAGGTTTTCCCCATTGGATGTGGTTGTTTTGGTTTTTTTAATAAACCCATATTCTAAGTCTCTAATGAAAAATGGAGATTTGATACCCTGCTGGTAGCATAATTATTTCAGTTTGCCTGGATCTGGTAAGATCCACAAGGAGACAGTATTATTAGGGAAAGAGAAGACAAGGCTTCTGTAAAGACACAAAAAAGGCAGCAGAATTCTGGCAGAGGCAGAGATGCTTCATGAGTTAAATCAGTTGGAAGTCACAGGCTCAACAGCACAACCCCACCACTCAAAAGCGACCCACGTTTTAGCTCAATATGCAAACTGCCAGCTGCCTCACACAGAGAGGCATGCTGTGAGGCTAGCGGTGGGACACAGCCTGTGCAGCTCTGCTCCTAACACACTCCCAAGTCAGTCAAGCAGCGGTAGGGACCAGATGTGCAAAACCTGCAGGTGGGCTGTGTTTTGCACAGACCAAATGAAGGCCAGCAAGGCAGTGCAGCAGGGGTTTACACTAGACAATCATCAGAGCTTGTTTCAATTTGGTCACTCTGTCCATGCTTCTCAGAGTGAACGACACCTTTCCAATGAGGGAGATGCAGCTTGGATATCCCTTTCCCTGGCTGGGGACTACTATATTGTAATTTACCGATTCCAGGGTGGCATAGTGTAATCTCTGAACAACCATCACACCTAGGAGAGTCTTAATCCACACTTGCAATAAAAGCTCCTGGGTTCTTCAATGTGTTTGGACCTTCACAAAGTAACTAACAAGAGCATTGGCAAAACAGAAGGGAAATGGCAGCTGGCAAGTTTCAGGGGGAACATTGGCTATGGTTTTCAAAAGTGGAATGACTTCTTACTGCATTTCCTGTGAGATCCTGTCCTTCAGCCTGTTACTAATCTCATTGTAATTACACCATTAATTTTCCTTCCCTACCATGGCAAAACTTAGCCTAAACTGGCTTGGATAGCATAACCCAAATTCATTCTGCATTGCCCAAGTTAGCTCAAATGCTATTTGGGATAAGAAAAAGCCATATGCAATAGTGGAAACTGTGATAAGGTGTTACAGATTTTCCTGTAAGAGGGAGTTTATTCAGAGAGCCAATAAGTGGAGCTCATGCTGAGGGTGGACACAACAACAAAACTGACAAAACATGTTAAGGACACAATAATTGTCCTCTAAAAAAACCCAGAAATCTAGAGTTGAGGTCAATTTGCAAAGCCATACATATTTTGAATCACAAAATCTACTTGCTCCACATAAAGAACAGTTGATATAATGAAAACCCTTTTTACCAAGTTGAATCAAATCAGGCGGTGTAACAGATCAGAGATTAGAGCATAGGTGCTGGTGTCACTCACATTCCTCTTCCACAACCACATAGTGGGCAACTGGAATTTATAATTTACAACTAGCATGTTCTCCCAATATGTTAACTGGTGTCTTGTTTTGTTTTGTTTATTCCTAACATCACAACTCCTTTACTAGGCTTTGTTGTGGACAAGGTTATGTACATGGCAAAACTTCCCATATGGAACGGTTTAATGTCTCTGGGATACCAATGCAGTTGCTGTGGTTTGCAGCAGATGGGGCTTGGTTAGCCAAGGAGCCAGTTACCATGGGAGTTTTTGCAGTTGTTTTATGCAGCTCTCCTATCACTTGGAGGTAAAGAAGAAAAGAGACACCTTCAGGGGTGGAGACAGGCTAGAAGAGACATGTTGGCCAAAAGACAGAAGGAAACAAGGAAAGCAGAAGGTCATTGAATAATGTCCATGGCTACATCTGCAGTTCAATTAGTTACCAGTTAGCTACTGATCTTACTATCAACCATGAAGTGACCATTAATTCTCCTCTGGGTTGTGACTGATCCAACCAGTCAGGCCAACAGCCAGGGCAGAGAAAACACCTCCTCCAGCTGTTTCACCCCTACTTTCACTTTCTCCATCCACCTCCACCCTCAGGGAACAGGACATGTTGTGCAACAACATGCACATTAATGTCACCATGGGGGCAGAGAAATGTATCTACAACCTCAGCACAAAATCCCAGGCTGAAACATCACAGCCCACATAACACACCACAGTCCTGAAAAGCAGATGTTTTTCATGTGAATCTAAGTTAGGTTCAGGTTCAGGCTGGGGCTATATTCCACAGAATAAAGGTGATGTGTATCTCCTCAACTTGGGATTTCCCTTGGGTTTCTCCATTTGCAAAGCAATGCAGCATGACCCCACTGCTCGCACATGCTGGTTACCCCTTGTAGTTTGTGTTTCCTCCTTCAAAACCATGCTAAGAGAGGCAGAAGGTGGGCAGTGATGGAAATGAGTCCAGTGAGGACTGAATGCACCCTTGCACATCTGCTAATCTCTGAAACAGGCTGCTGAGAAGTGCCGAGCACCTACAGACTCATCAAGGGCATGTGGAGCAGGTGAGGGGCAACATGTTCCAAATGCCTTGGGAGACAGTTTGGAGATGGGAAAACTTTAGCCCTCCAGCTTGGTTCAGAGAAAAACCTACCCTTGGCCATTCCACAGACTCAGCTAATCTCAAATATAATGGACGCACAAATCTCCTCCTCTCAGGGTCAAGGAGCAAAGAAGAGGGCAGGGTCTGAGCAAGTAACAAAACAAAAATCAACTGAAACAAAGAAGGGCATTTAGATGAGGAGAAGAAGGAGTTGTGTAAAAGCAATGACATTTCTAATGGAACAAAAAACATATTAGCTGAAAGCCAAGTATTGGATCCAGGGAGAAGATTTGAATCATCCCCTTGGAACTGTTCCACCCTTAATAAAACATTAACTATTCATAGAGGGAGAACACACGTGTGTGCATGAATCAGTAGCCTGGCGGGTCTTCTTTTGAGAGGTTAGACTTCCTGAGCACCAGTTCCTCTTCTAGTAAATGTTAATTGTTTATCCAAAGTGGAACAACTTCAAAAGGAGAGGCTGAAGTCCTCCTGACTGCCTCTGCCTTGGCCAAGGTAGTGACAGAAGTGGACCAGTTCCTTAACTGCTCCACTGTTCAGTAAAGGTGACATTAAAAAACCTCTTCATTTGTTTCCATATTTTGGGGTTTGGTCAGAAAAACCCTGGAAACCAGAATCCCTCTCAGTACCATCTGACTTGGATTTACCCTTGCATTTTTTCTGCTGCAGAGTAGCCCCAGTGTTGACTCAGGAAAGAGCCCTTTCCAGCCCGAACTCTCTCTGTCATCCCCAGCCTTGCAACTGCAACCACAGACCTGCCAAAAGAATTGTGCTCTCACCCAAAAATAAAATACCACACAGAGGCAACACAATTTCTACAAGCACTGCCAAAAGCAGCCCCTCTGATAGTAGCCAGGAATGGCTCCTCTGTAACAGCCAAACACCTGCCTTGGGCCACAAAGTCAAGAGGGGTAGTAAGTCTACTTTAATTAAACAGTATTTAAAGACATAAATCAACTACTCTCACTTACCTATATTCGCTGGTTACAATCAGCTCTTAGCCAGTATGTTTTCAAAACTTATTTATGCTTGACATGGACTATTTCCCAGAGGATCAATTCCTGCTAGCAGGCTGTATGCTTGAAAGCAGTGTTTTCCAGCCATTTTGAAATCAAAGAATAATCTACCATTGTGGGGGAAGAGAAGCCACCATCCTTGTATCTCTTTTTTTTATAAGTTGCACACTTTCTCTTGGGCATTGCCAGTGAGAAAACTTATATTCCTATTGCTATAACCAGAAGGTAGTGTGTTTTGTAGCCACCACGTCTCCTTTCATCTTCCTATGTGTTATGAATCAGCCATGGACTGCAAATCACAGGCTGCACAAGACTTCTGTATGGCAAATATTGCCAACTTGTCATTGTTTACTTTTTCTTCTGTTTGGGGAAAGCAGATATTTTGCTCAGTCTGCCAATGGGACTGTGCTGTTCATCCTGATGCAATGTATATGCATGGAAAGAGGGATCTGCCCCAAGTCATGCACATACTGAGTAGCAGAAGCCCCAGTGCTGAGGCATTTTCAAGCCAGATGGAAAGCAGCAGAGCAGAGGGACAAGAAGGAAGCAAGGGTGACAGCCCCAGGGGCAAAGGACCTGGACCGGAGAGGCACAGACCACTGCCAGAGCTCCCACAAGATACTTGGCTTCCAGTGCATAGGATGGTCTTGGAGCCCTGTTTTCTCCTATAGAGATCCCTTGTTGCCTCCTGGTGCTGGGATGAGAAGGAAGCTAGTTCTCAACACATCAAGAAAATTCCTCTACACTAGGACATTACTAGCTGCTTTGTAACTCAAACATATATAGAACTCAAAGGAGAAAGTTGCACTGAAGCAGTTGGGATAAGAATATGAGGATCACAGGTAAGGAACAGGCATGGGAAATTTGACCATGCAAATTGTTTGCAGATCAAGATGAAAAGCACCAGATTGATTGTTTTCCTGACATGGTGGAACTCTTCCCTTCTCACTGTGCAGTGCAAATGTTGTCTGGGTGCTTTGCATTCCTTTCCAATTCAGAAAACTCAACTTTGTGAGCCATCCAAGTGGATGGCTGAGCTAGATTAAATACAGGGCATGCTTTGCTAAGTTAATTGAGAAGTTAGTAGAAAAATTATTACAACAAGCCCTAGATATTGCCTGACATGTTTCTGCTAGACAGAAAGCAGCAGAAACTTCCACGTGAATAATCCTCTTGTTAGAAGGCCTGCCATTAGTCCTAAGCAAATCAAATCTAGGCAGCAGATGCACAGAAGATATATCAGACTGAAGTACCTTGAGACTTCATATCTTCCTAGAAAAAAATTTCATTCCTTTAGCTACTTCTTCTTAAGGGAATGACAGATGGGCTTAAAATGCAGGGGGAGTTTTTTAAGTCTTGCTAAACATGAACAAGTACAAAACAGTTGCAATGTGGAGCAGAATCACAGGACCACAGAATAACTGAGGCTGAAAGGGGCCTCTGGAACCCTCCTGCTCAAGCAGAGCCACCTGGTGCTAGCTGTGCATGACCATGTACAGATGACTTTTGAGTATCACCAAGGATGGAGACTCCATCTCTGGGCAACCTGTGCCAGTACTTGGTCAAGAAGAACCTAAAACGCCTTGTTTCTTGATATTCAAGGAACACTCTGCTCAGGTTTATTTGGGACCTAAAAACTATAGCAGTAAGAGCAACCTACCATTGTGGATTTCCTTGTATATATCTAAATTTCAGAGCTAATCTTGAGCACTTGCAAGAGTTGCCTGTTCCAGCCTGGCCACAACACCAAGTACAGGCTGGGCCTGTATAGTATAGCAGATACTTGAATGTATCTGCTATAAACACGTACTACCCATCACCAAATCATATGAACAAGAACAGAAATTATACCCATGCTTCAAATATGCATCATTATACCCATGTTCTCTTATCATGCATAGAGAAAAACATATTTTACATAGAACCATGTGTATATGGGACACACACACATTGATGTGTATCTTCCCCCACCTTTCTCAACAACATTGGAAACTAAGGCAGTTAGTTTCACTAAAGCAAGAAACCTCTCTTAGAGGAAATGGAGCAGACTTAGTAGTCTGGCTTTCAGGCACTTGTATAAAATTACATACAAGTTACACTAAAAATCTCTAATTCTTAAGGAAAAGAGTTATATTTGTAATTAAGCAAGAGATTGCACTGGTGTAAAAAAATAAAAAGATCAATAAAGCATCATAGCAAAGTGAATATTTTATGTTCGTGGCACCCCAGGAAACCTGTTATTACAGTGCAGAAAAAAAATAAATTCCAGGTTCCTTGCAAGCCAACTGCTAAAATCATTAGAACTTCCTGAAATAACAGTATATTCCCTCATGCCTTTGCTAGACCTGTCAACAACAGAAGCCCTGAGGAATCTGCCATGTTTTCTGGTTACTGCTCTCCTCTTTGTGGTCTTTCAATCATGTCATGATGTGCATCTCAAGGGCAGAGCACAGCTGTCTAACTTCCTCTGGAGCCTACCAGGATCATTCCTTAAATGACTCCACAGCTGCAGAGGGGCAAACCAGCCACTGTGCTGTGTGAGATGGCTACCTTGGACATCTGGGGCTCTCCACGGGGCATGGTCATCCCACCCTGCCTCCTCCTTCTCCTCTTGGGACATACCCATTTCTTCTCTTCTTTAACATACCCTCTTCCCTCTTCTGAAGCACCCATTGCATTTATTTATTGTCACTGAACACATATCCTGCATCTCCTTTACCTCCTGCTCATCCACAGCCACCCAATCACCTCACCCAGAGAGGAGCAGCTCTGCTCAGACGCAATGGGGCAGCACAAGCAAACGACTGGGCACAGGTGGCTCACAGTCAGCCACTGTCAACCAGCACCCTCAGATCCTTCTCCGCTGGGCAGTTTCCCAGCCACTCTGCCCCAGCCTGTGGCACTGTCCAATGGCAGGACCCAGCACTTCACCTTATTGAACCTTATACAATTGTCCTCATTGATCCAGCCTGTCTGGTTTCCTCTGCAGAGCCTTCTTGCCCTTCAACAGATCAGCACTCCTGCTCAACTTCGTGTCATCTGTGAACTGATTGACGGGTACTTGATTCCCTCTTCTCTCAACCAGTCTCCTAAACAGGCCCAAGTCTGCCCTCTACAAGTCCAAGGTGACAATTCTGCTGAGTCCCTTCTTCCTTCTCTGTGAATCAAAACTATCATTTTGTCACTGCTGTGCCCAAGAGGCCTCCAAAAACCACCAGTCCTTCTCTATTCACAAACACTAGGTTCAGGGGTGGACCTGGCTCCTTCACAGCTGCGTCAGGCAGTTACCTGCCATGTACTTCAGGAACCTCTTAGGCTGTGTCCTCTGCTGTGTTGTATTTCCAGCAGACATCTGGTCAGCTGAAGTCCTCCTAAGGGCCAGAGACTGTGAGGCTTCTCCCAGCAGCTTATAAAATATTTCGTCTGGTTCTTCACCCTGGTTGGGTGATCTGTAACAGACTCCCACCAGGATACCTGCCTTGTTGGCCTTTCCCCAAATTATTACCATAAACACTCAAATCTATCATCCCCATCATTAAGCTCTAGACAATCAAAACTCTTGCTAACACATAGGGCTACCCCACCACCTCTCCTTCTTTGCCTGTCCCTTCTGAAGTGTTTATAGCCATCCATTGCAGCATTCCACTTGGGGGAGTCTTCCCCTCATGTCTCTGTGACGGTAATTGAGTCAGTTGTCCTGCTCCCCCTGTTTGTTGTCCTTGCTGTGTGCACTAGTGTGGATCCACCTCAGTTGGGCTTTTGATCCCATCACCTTTTCTGGGGGAAGAAGCCGTAATTCCTACATGACCTACATTATAGTTTTTAGTAAACAATCAAGCACAGGGATAGTACATTGATTTTGGGGTGGTGCTACTCCCTGTATTCATTTTTTTTCTCTAATCAGATCTCTTAGGGGGCAGAAAAATCATAACAACCCTTTCCATAGGCCTCATTATTATTTAACTGATACTAAACAGATGAGGATACAGTGGTGATGCATTACTATCCTGTAGCACAAACCATGGGTGAAGGTATAAAAGAATGGTGATTCCAACCTTGCAAACACTATTTGGGATAGCTTGGATCCATGGCTAAATTTAAGCTTAAAAGACAACTCTTACCTCTACAATGAGCTAAGCCTTATGAAGACAAGGGAACTCTTGAGTATATTTAAAACAATGACTGGTGAACCAGGCTAAGACACTCAGAGGCAAAATGTTCTCATCTGCATAATTTTTTGCTTCTGAAAGCAGATTTCCTTCCAGATCATCTGGTTCTAGACAATAAAAAGGGTATCCTGCATCCAGCTTCGCCTGTCCATAGTGGAACAGTGAAAAGGTCTTAGAAACGAGGATTCTAGTCCAATGATTTGAAGTCTAGCAGCTATGTCTGAGCAAATTTGCCATGTAATCCATTTCAGAGGGTTTGGCTTTGCGCAAATAATTTTGGCTTGTAAGTACGAAGGATAAGAACCAAATTTTGGGTTACATTTTTGTAACTTTACAAATCTAATAGTGACATAAATGTAGGACAAAAAAAGACTAGAAATTACGTGCCATTTGAGAATTTACAGATCTTTAGTTTTTCTGTTAGGATAGCATCATATTTTCATGACAGCTCTTCACAGTCTAGGCACTTAAATTATACATATAATTAAACCTGTATTGGCCATAAACAACCACAATGTGCAAGCAAAGTGCAAACACATGGTAAGACAAAGAATAGAAAAGGAAAGAAAGTATTTTGCTCCAAATAAGAAACCTGTCACATGGAAAGTAGTTTACCTGTCCACAAACAAAGCCTTTTAGAAAGTTATGTGCTACATACAGAACCGTATCAAACCAGAAAGTACAGGCACACAGCTCCCTTCAAAGGCAGATATAAAGTGCTTTACTTGTCCAGGCAGGTTTTTGACATTGACAGGCAAAGCACCATTGTATTGTTTAAACACCTAAAAGAAGAGCACATTGCTGCCACCTGAGTAGTTCAGTTCAGCTCTGCTCACCCAGGCAGCCCAGGAGAGAGCAGCTCCTTCCTTCTCACACTCAGAAATCTCTACTCAAAACTTCTGCAACACACAAAGAACTAAGATCCAACCTGCAAAAAACGAGCAGAAAAGAAACTGTTTCCATGAAGCTTTAGCAGGATCTACAGTCACAGTTGGCAAAGACTTTTGCTAATGGAAAACAACTGAGGGAACTGATTTAACAAGCAAATTAAGTATTTTCTACACCTTGTATATGCAAGTCTCTTACCCTCGGGCATACTATCAATGAATGCAACTGCAACTCTCTCATGACAGCCCTGCATTCAATACCACTTTTGTCAAGGGGAAAATGTCATGGCTTTCAGGCAAATTGTAATAGCAGGTCATTGCTTGCAGGCCCTGAGTCTAATTATTGGCAAAACACCATTTGAAGATTTAGCTGGAGTTTTCACTGCGCTTGTTCTTTGGCCATTAGCAAGTATTTCAATATAATTAATTGGCTACTTGCAAGGTCATTTCAATAATTTTTGAAACAAAGCCTGGTGAGTTCTTGCACATGCAGGGTAAGTGGTACACAGAGTTCAGCCTGCGAGCAATGAAGTGTGCAACACACAGCCTCAGTGACAGAGCTGGCTATTTCAGTCCTCAGATTAGTGACCCTTTTGTCTCTGCAGACCTATGCATAAGCAGACCCTGTGTATTGTTATCCTAATCGGTCCATGTTTAGGGCTCAAACCATTGAGAGAAATGGTAACAGAATGAGCAAGGAGGATGGAGAGAAAGGAATTTAATTTTGCTTATAGCTACAAACTGCTCTTTTCCCCCTCTGCCCAAAACCATGCATTTACCTTTGAAGGGAAGCGTGGTTCAGCAACATAGCCATGTCCTAAGGGATTGCTTTTTAGAAACAGTCAAATATTCCCATTCTAAAGGCAGCATTTCTCTCAGGTGCACACTTCTTTGTCAGGAGAGAATTTAAAGTCTTTTCTTCTTTTGTGGTTAACAGCTGCTTTAAATAATTCAATTAGCAACATACATTATACAATTAGGAATCTATTGTGCTTGAGCCAGTCCTAAATTAAGAGCCAATGTGTAGTTTGATTGCATAGTTTGCATAGTTAACACAACACACATTTAAATCCTATCTTTGCTCATGAAGTTGAAACAACCTGCAAATCAATAGCTACCTACTGTAGATCATGAACTTCCCAAATCCATTTATTAAACTGTCAGCAGAAAATTCACCAAAAAAAAAAAAAAAAAAGACAGGGAAAAACTGATTAGAAAAAAAACAAATATAGGCATGGAAGTCCCGTAAATGTTCACACAGTTCTAATAATGCTACAGCAAAACGAAAGATGTGATATATTCAAGCATTTGTGAACAGTGTATGGTATGTGTGCCCTAGAAGATAAGCTGCAGCTTGTAACAGCTGACTCAGAATGGATAATCAGTTATGACATATTGACAATTAAAACTAAGAAAACAAAGCCATGCCTTCGGATGTGGATTTATACATTTTTTTTCAGAACTAGCATAGGCATAAGAGTTTTGATTATGTAACTTTTTCATGTTACAACTGGATTGGTACCTTAAAAGTAGTGTACTATGGAAAAAGTACCCTAACTGTACCTGTAGCAGGCTCTAAAATAGCCATTACCATTCAGAAAACAGATGTCAGTATCACTAGGAAAATGTCAACATGCTGCTCTGGAGACATTTTATGAAATATCAGAAATGATTTAAAGAAGAAAATGTTTTCTAACTGCATTCATCTTGGATATATTCAGAGATTTTTTTTCCCTGAAGGCAATAGCAGAACTGCAAGAGATCAAGACAGCACAGGAGATACAACGAAGATCTATTAAATCATGAAAGACACAGGGAAAATAAACAGGGAATGGTTATTTCCTTTTCCTTAACATGAAGGAAATAGGCAGCAATTAATCAGGTTATAAAGCAGCAGGCTTAAAACAAACACAAGGGAACACATTTCCAACCTCTGCAAAAGGTCCAAAGTACATCTTGATCAAAACCTAAACTGATCAGAGCTACAGAGCAGTATTCCTCTATATATTTTAAATATAAGAGCTTATATTCAAATTATGGCTCAGGATTTCCAAACCTGTAAAGGTTCCTGAAGGCGCCTTCAGGCACTCTGCATAATTCTTTTATCTCTTCCACTGGTTTTTGTTACTGCCTATTTCTGAATATAGGGCACCTGGCTACATGGACCATTATGGAGAGTCTTTGTGCAGTAATTAACCCTGGTGTAGGCATAGCTATAAACAATGCTCTTAGCTGTAGAACTTACCCTGATTGGAGAAGGAAAAGAAGCCAAGTTAATGTAAGGATCCTGAAGCTGCATCCTCAGCAGAGCACTTCTCATAACAGTGCTGGTCAATGTATTTCGTAAGCTATTTCATAAGCTTTGTCTATGTTTCCGTGATCATGGAGAACATGAAAAAGCTACAAATTAATATGTGTTGGCACCAGGACATTCAGAGATCTACAAGTCTGTCCTTGGCTTAATAAAAAGCTCACCCAAAACAAGAACAGAGACAGCATTATGTATTTCTAATTGGTCATAAGCAACATTTTGTATGTGGAACTCAACATTCCCAAACTATTTGAACAGACTTCAAAAAGAGATTGGGCTAAAATAAAAATCCACTGAGTCAATTTGTTCTGCAGAAAAAGGCAGTAAATGATCTAAATTCGTGTGGTCATTGTGAGTTCTTTGCTGAAGTCCCTTAAATAAGTAAGCAATTTAGCTAGTTCCCAAAACCAGGGATGATGTCACATAGGAATCAGAGCTGGAAAGTTCCATGACTGAAACATGTGCTGTCATAACCTAGTCACAACAGCCTGGTTTTGTCTGCAAGCTCCCTGTGCAACTGCATGTTTGCACATGCATATTTGAGAGAAATGACTGAGCTTGAGCTTGCATGTGTGCCTTGTTTTCCAGGCAATTTACATCAAAACAGGAGACGTTTGTGGTGAACTCTCCAGGATTATTTGAAAGGAAAACTAAAGAGCCTATCTCAAGGCTTTTTATGGAGTCCTTCATTGAAAATATCTTATATGGTTATCTACTTCAAGATCTTTTAAGATGATATTTCTTAATCTGAAAGAGCTTGGTAAAAAACAGAAGAAAACAGTTTTATCACTTTACTCCTTCTGTCAGCTGCAAACAGATTCCACATTTGGCTGGTTTTTAAAAACAAACACAGCAACAAAATGCAAAAAACAATGTACCAATTTAAAAATACCTCAGAAAAAAGGTAAGCAGCCCTTGAGAGTTAAACACTTCCATACTATATGGTGTGGTGGTTTACAGAGATTTGTATGGCATCTGCTCATCTCAAGAGTGCAATATCAAGGAAAAGTTGTCTGAGTGCTGCCTGGTACAGTAAGGCAGCAGCCAGAGGCTGTGTTCTCAGGCATTCCCATCATTAGTGCCCTGACCTAATTATTTTGGCTTTCTTAATTTGACGAGTTTTTGTATTTGGTGGGCTAGCAGAAAGCCGTGTGAAACCAAGTGCTGTACCAGAGGTGCTTTGGCATGCTGGAGAATAGGACCTGAGCTCTAAAGGAGAAAAGAATCTTGAGCTTCTTTCAGATGAATTAGAGTCCAAGGAAAAATAGATACCTTTTTTTTTAGTTAGGCCTTTCTTTTTCAAATGTTTTATTTCTAAAGCAAAAGATATTCCCACCTTCCTCCTTACACTGGAGGAAGGAAAAAATGACAGTACAATTTCCATATAGACAATGAGAAAAATGCAGTAACGATGCTTTATTTAGGGTGAGTGGAGGAGATAGCCCACGCTCCAAGCACAAGACAAGAAGACACCACCACATGCACCAGAGAGAAATGGTAAATGCAATAATGGTGAGGTGGGATTGGATATAAGCCAGTGCCTCCTACAGCCTCTCTAACATCCCCTTCCCCAGTGTGAACTCCTGGCCCAACCTAGCCCTTACTCAGGACCTTTTCCCTGGAGTCCATGGGTTTCATCTGCCTACTACACTGCACTGAGCCCAAGAGCAGCAAGGATACTTTGCTGCTTGCACCATGCCAGCGCAGTTTATTTCCTGACCTCTTGGTAAATATAACTGTTCCCACCAACCTTCAACAAGACTGCACTGGTTCTGCCTTCAGTGCATAGTTGTGAAAAGCAAAACTTCCATATCTTGGAAACAACCACATTTATATGGGGAGCAGGAGGTCTTGGCTGGTGGCTAGAATTACCAGCCTATGCAGAGTTCCTTTTGAGTATGAATTACTTGCAATGAGCAGCAGGAAAACGCCGTAACAAGCAGAAGAATGAGCTGTGTCATTGAGACTGACAGGTACTGTTTATTCCTAAAATGGTTTTCTTTTCCTGACTCCAGGCTGGATTTTTGTCCCAGATTTTTTCCCATCCAACAGGATGTACTGTTCCTGCTGACAGTGGTTAAAGCCATGCACAGAAAAACGGTTGCACCAAGCTAAAGAGAGGCAACACTTCTCCAGCACTTGCTTATGTGGACTTTGCTTGTATTTTTGGCCCAAATTACCACTTTAAATTCTAGAAAGGACAGGATGAAGTGGAAATGCAGTTTGACTACCCTACCACAAAGCAACTGATGGGAGCTTCCTGCCTTCTGGGTTTAGCTCATGGAAGAACAATCTCTACAACTACCACCTCATCCGTTTCAAAGAGCCTCACAGTAGGCTTGCCACACATCTCAAATGATTTTTCATGTTTTCTACTTTTCTCTTTTGAAGGTTAATCATCTATCCACTCCACTTCAGAATATCATGCCTACATACCCTCCAACTGCTCAGCAGAGACCTGACAGCCTCAGCAGAGTGCAGCTCTACAGCACTCTGCTGGGAATCTCCATGCTACTGCAACTCAGCTGGGACAGTTTCTAAAGAAACATAGAAGAGGACTAAACAAGTGGTCCAGAAGACAGTAAAATTATCAGGCCCTCAAAGAAAGCATCCTATAAAGAGGAGCACCCATTTACTGTATGGGTAACTGCATGAGAAAGTTAGGAGGAGATTTCTGAAGGAAGGAGGAGCCTGATGGTACAAGTAAATGCCAGGCTGGGTATTTAGAAGTTTGTGGTTTCTGTCCTCAGCTTTTAGTGTCTTCGTGTATCTTAAAATGTGGCTGTCTCTCAGCTCAAGGAACAGCAAAGCAGGAATCAGAATCAAGCTCCAGCTCTAACAAGAATAAAAATGTGGCTGCCATCAGCTTGAAAAGCAGGTCCTTCTGTTATTTTGGCTAAAAATTCGTGGCTGGTTGATATGAACCCATAAATAAATAAATAAATCAGTAGGCTTTCCTAGCAGAGGTTGTTAGGAGTGGACTGTGTAAACAGTGATGCCACAGGAACCTGCCTGTGGGTTCCTGGGGGGTTGCACAGAGGAGAGGGCTATGTTTTATTACACACACTGGTTTAAACTAAGATTCAATTACCTGTGCGTTTTCTAAGCCGGTGTTTAAGTTTGCTTACACCTATCCCAGGCATGTGGGCAAATCCCAGTCAGAGAGCCATAAGCCTGGTGCTGTCCTGCCACTTGCAGACTGCTGCAGCTGCAATTTTGCAATTTGCCCTGCACATGATTTCTTCCATGAGTTAAGCAAGGCTGAATCAATATAATTTTTTTTCATTTATATTTCAAGGATTATTTACATAACCAAAAGAAAATAAATCTCACAAGGATGAATCTTATTGCAAAGAGTGGAATCTTTAACTCATTCAGAGCAATAAATTCCATGGAACTAAGCCGGTATAGGCCAGCTGAGTTTCTGTCCCTTCATGTTTAACGATGGAGGTAAAGACCTGGTCCAGAGATTTATGATACAAAAATGATTTATAATTCAAACCAGACCAACTTCATATAAATGTTGCCAATATTGAACTTATTTTCATAGTAGACATTTAGGAGAGAGCCGCATAATACTGTGACTTGAAAAACATTTACTGGAATTAGACCAAGAAAAAAAAATCAGAAAACAATCATTAATGTCCAGGGCAATTTTCAAAACCTCTTTCACAGCTTCCTCTTCCCTCCTTTTTACGAATGTGGGAACAGTTAACCACTCAGGAAGAACACTTTGTAAATTTGGAAACCTGAAGAATTCCCCTGTTAGACTGAGCCCACATTAAAACAAAGAGTTTAGAATTTTTTTATCTAGTGAAGAATAAACATAATATTTTGTGTGACAAAATACAAAACAGGCTTTCCCCCAAAC